>OVAQ01001431.1:0-17993 GCA_900406345.1 Erysimum cheiri
TGTGTCATCATTCAAGTTCTAAATAAATCCGTATAATGCATTATGCATGTTGCTGATAGAAAAAAAGATTTGTAAATTGAAATAATTTGTTAACTGTTTAGGTGAGTACGAAGTTTGGAGATTTACTAGCATTTAGCGGTCCAGCACCCGAGAGGATCAACGGGAGATTAGCTATGGTTGGATTCGTGGCGGCTAATGCGGTAGAGCTGTCAAAAGGAGAGAACGTGTTTGCTCAAATCTCTGACGGTGGTGTCGGGTGGTTCCTCGGAACTACGGCGTTGCTGACGTTGGCATCGTTAATTCCGTTGTTCAAAGGAATAAGGGCGGAGTCAAAGTCAAAAGGGTTCATGACCTCAGACGCTGAGCTATGGAACGGTAGATTCGCGATGCTCGGCCTCGTCGCGTTGGCCTTGACTGAGTACGTCACGGGTGGGACTCTCGTCTAAGTCTTTTTGGCTCTAGTTTAAGGAAAAAATTTGGAGAATGATATGTGTAACATACATTTTGATTTAATACCATGATCATTTTTACGAGCTGTGTTGACATTTATTAAAAGAAAAAGTATATTGGTTCAATTATTATAACAAGAGACGAACGCAAAAGGATTGAGAATTATAAGTTCAAGTTTAAGAATTGAGACATCTCCTGATTTTCCTCCAACAAATAGAGACATAATAAAGATGGTAAGTTATACGTTTACACACCATGAAACATTACAACAGAACCATAATGCCAAAGCCACAAGAACCAAAGTGTCATCACTTTAAAGTGGATCACATAATAAAGACAACATCTAAACATGTATATATCCAAAAACCAGAGAGAAATCTCTCTTTATTGTATGCTTTAATTTATAGAAATCTGATGCCTGAGACTGAGAGTCCTCTATGCCGAGGCATCTATGGCACCGGCCTTCATGAAATTATCGATGTACTCTTTCCTGTAAAATAGCCGTTTTAATATCCATAAACAGTTTTCTTGCCTCTTTGCTTGGATTATACAAATGCAGAGTAAGCTTTTGATGAGACAAAAAAAGAAAACGGAACACTGTACCTTGCAGGAAGATGGTCATGTGGGCGATTGTATGGTGTCCACACCGGTTCACCCACGAAAAGCCGCATTGCCTGTTTAATAAGAATTTCCGATTTTCTAAGCAACCAGAAATATAAGATGAATTCACGACTCGAAGAAGCTAACAGTGAACCTTGATATAGTTGTCTGAGTCCACGGTGAAGCGATGATATATTCCAGCAGGCAAGACTATCATACCTCCCTTCTTTACCCATACTCTTATCCAAGCTTCATTCCGATCTCTCACATCAAAGTAACCTGTTCCCAAGGAAATAAAACACTCAGAATACATATAGCAACTTCAATCTAGTAAAGCAGCCAATAAAAGTACTTACCACTTCCTGCAACGCAGTAACGGATCTCTTCATCAATGTGCAAATGTTCTTCGAAGAAGCTCTTTACTTTCTCTTCATAGTTTGGAAGCTTTTCCGGGGATATCTCACAAAAGTCCTGAAGTTAAGACATTTTTATCATTAACCAAATATATATACACACAGATAAAAATGTTTCAGCTCAAAAAGTGACCCACTGTATTTATTAAAATTGGTCGAGACTAAAGATCTAAGATTCAAGTCTAAGGGATAACATACAAAACTATAAGAAAAAACATCAAATAAAGGTGACAAACCATGTAGGAGTAACCACGAGATTCGCGGATCTTTTTCAAATCCTCATCGGTTTCATAGTTATCAGCATCAAGTCTCCAGCTAAGTACACCAAGCTCTATACACAAAACATTACATGTAGCAAAAATCAAAACACGATAGGAAGCATTACAGATAAGAACCACAATGAATACACACAAAGACCTGCAAGTTTGTCCAAAGATACAAACTCCTTAGGATCCTTGTGGTGAGGAAGTCTCTGATCCTCTTGGCTATCATCCATATACCAAGCCTGAATCACTTCTTCTCTTCCATCCTAAGCAAATCACACACACACAACATGAGAAAACATAAACCTCTGATGCTAAGCAAACAAAGATCAAAATTGATCAAGTAATCGAAAAACCACTGATTCAATTTGATCAGCGATAAAACATCAACACTAAATATAAATCAATTTTGATTTGTTAAGGCAATCTAAAATACAGTATATGAGCAAAGAAGTACGAATCAGCCAAAAACATCAAATCCGAAGCTAATGGATTAACAATCGGCGAAGATTCATGTTCTCGTCGCGGAAACAAGAAATATTCCGATGAGATTTGACGAAATCAGAATTAGAAGGAAGAGAATTTCGATTTTACCTTAACCACTTCACCCATGGTTGATTGGTTTATCTTCGTCGTCTTCTTCGTTATGCCCCTTTATTATTATTCTTCCTCTTCGTCTTCAAAACCACGCGATAAAATGACTTCTCTCTCCTCCTTTTAAAGAAGATAGAAGAAAATCATTATCGTTTTGGAACAACAAAAAATAGAGAAGTGGTAAAAGACTAAAGTACCCTCACATTTATCCATCCACCGGCGTGCGGTGCGGCGAGGGAAATGCCGCCTCCGCTTAGATCCGTTTCCGACTATTATCATGATTTTGACAACTAAAAGGTATTGTTAAAAAGTCAAAAGTTGGTGTCAAAATATTTGAAAGTTGTGTCAAACAAAGCTACGACTAATAAGAATAGAAGGCAGTTTGGGGAAAAGTCTCTCGTTAAAAGTGGTGTCATCTAAGCCCTTGTTATATTTTCCCTCTTTTGCCTCTCGTCTCTCGTCTCATTTCTCTTGTCTCTGTGACTATATCCTCGACAAAAAGAATCAGAAACAACAACTTACCACTAACTTACTAAGCTACTCAAAACTATAGACCAAAAACTAACAGAAAGCAGATCCGAAGAGAGGATTCTTCATATCTGAGCTTACAAGAAAGCAACTGCTTCTTCATATCTTGAGCTTAGAACTCCCTTTACCAGGTAATAGCATCTTGTTAAATGTCCCGAGACCAACCGATGAGAGTTTTGAGGGAAATCATAATCATCCAAATCCATTTTCCGATGATTTTCTTTCTATATACCTTCACTGTTTAGATCAACTGAAAGATTGTGACTTTTTGTCGAGATTTCAGGTGACTCGCTCTGCAGTGGAGATCCTGTGCAGCCAAGGTTTTGCGAATATGCAGCGTTCATCCGTGGCTGACGATTTAGAAACATCACCAAGCTAGAGGACGCAACTCCTGGACACTTTTTGGCCTTTGAGAATTTTCTGCACATCAAGAAAACATATCAGTTTTTAGCAATTTTGGAGTATGCATAAGTATAGAAAAGAAAAGCACCTGTCTTTCCGCTTTTCGCGATATCTTTGCAACGATACCTTTCTGTTGGCCTGACCTTCCATATCTTAAGAAGGACAAAAAAAAACACAAGACATTTAAATTAACTTCACAGGTCAATGTCATATACATGTAGAACAACAAGCAAGTCAAGTTTATCCGCCTCCCAGTTAAACACTGTCAATCAAATTTTCCTCTCAGAATCATTAAGGTAATATTGAACACTGTTTGTACCAGAATCACGAGAAGAATTCGCCTTCGCAAGCCCGATTCGGGGAAGTTCCACCATCTTCTCTGCAATAAAAAAATTATAATTTCAGTTTAATCCTCGACTATTTCAAACTCGACTTTATAGAAAGAAATTGGAATCACTATCACAAAAAGGTACAAGAGGCATTTTCATAATCTACACAAGCTAGTACAGGTAGCACAATGCAACATTTTAGACATGCGTCTTTGGTCAATTACCCAAGCCTCATTTCAAAATTGAAAAAAACAAAACCCGTGTTTGGCAAAAAGTAACAATAAAACAAGATCTACTCTATCTGTCAGAAAAGCTGATGCAGCTCCATTCACTTTTCCAGTTTAATGATACACAAAACAAAATGATTTCATGTTTGAATCATCTATCTATCAGCATAAAAGCAAATCAGACACTTTGGCAAAAGCTTACCTTTACTCATGGGTTTCGAAATCATTCCACTAGAAGCAAAAATACCATTTTCAGGCAAATCAATAGGATTGGCTGCAAAGTGCATGATTGACCGTGCCTGCAAACCAATATAGAAGATGCTTGATCAAAACCATGCCATCAAAATTTCTATTTTCAGGGAGGACAGAATAATGTTGTTAATATACCTTTTCAGGTGGTACTCCATCATATACATTCACTTTCCCACTATAGAATATTGTCATTTGCTCAACCAGCGCACTTGTTTCAACTGAGCTTCTGATTCAACATTATAGGGATAATTTAAGTGGTTAATTTGCTTATATAACAACAGGCACATGATAGCAAAACCTTGTATTAGGCTTACCACAAAAAGAAACCATCTAACTTAAAAATATCATTGAGGAATTCAAGTAACTGAACTTTTCGTTGACTAGCAAAGATCATATATCAATCCAGGGAGACTAACACAGAACCAAGAAGATCTAGATATACTAAACTACAAATAGGGATAAAGCCACAATGAACTCTCTACGATCATAAAAAGCCGTGGAAATCAAGGATGTGATCTAAACCTAAATACTGTCTTACCAATCTACTATCAAAGCCAAGATCCATATAGTACCTATTTCTAAAGATGTGCTTTTGAACCAAATACTTGCTAAGATCATAAACTGAATGCCACAAAAAGAGTAATTATAGAGTAAAATGTAAAACCTGGGAGAAACAGTTGTCTTGCAGCTATCTTTATCGGCTACAAAGTGACAAGAACCGCCAGAAAACTCAGCTGATCTTGGAGAATCCCTTCTATGGCAGGGCCCGTCAGCTTCAAGCTCGTTGCTTGGCTCAATTGTAACCTGTAGACAAAAGTAGACAGAAGAACAATTTCCCTAAAAAATCAGCACTTGACCAAGGAACTTAGATTTCTCCTTAGCTTCTTCTGTAACACTAACAGGAAAAATAGAAGCAAAATCGAAGTAGGCAAAGACCAAAAAAATAGAAATATTGAGATTACATGAGGTTTTGGTGGTGGATTTGGCGTCTGGGAAACGAGGATCTTGCGAATGATTCCGGCGCCGGAATCATCATCACCGGGTTCAAAGAGAGCTTTAAGGGAAAGAACTTGCTGAATCGCTTGAGATTTGTTCCAAGAAGGCCTTCGCATTCCTGTCACGACACGTGTCAAACAAGCAAAGCAAAAAGCTCCGAGAGAGAGAATAGAGAAGTTCAAAAATCGAAACCTTTCTGTTTGAGGAAATTGCGGCAGTCTTCGCGAGTGAGCTGAGAAAGGTCATCTTCAGTGAGTAGCTTCAGAGGCTTCTCAAGTATAGACTTGGCCGGAGACACTCCTACATCCATATCCTCCTCCTCTTCACCGGAGACCCGGCGAGAGAGCATTGGCGTTGCTGTAATAATTGGGGGAGAGAGAGAGAGGGGTCAAATGAATAGTGTTTTTTTCTATGGGCGTCAATTTTAGGGGAATGGTTTCTCGAGCAGGGAAGCTCCCTAGACTGCCACGTGTCATCTTGTCTACATAAATTTATTATTAGCCTAATCATGTGTACTTCTTGCTAAGTAGTATTCTTCTTTATCCGAATTATTTTTTATTTTTTTCTTTCAACTGCAATACCATCTCTATCCTTAATCATGAGAGTTGAAAACGAAAGGTGCTTTTTCTTTTTTTTTTCGTTAAGAATATAAATATTTTATAAAATAAAATAAAAACGGTTTGGTTTACAATCGATCGATGATTATAGACTTTGAAATGATTTTCAATAGCAAAAAGTTTAAAACATTGAAACATAATTCACACAACTAAACATAAACTTCGATTCGTGAACAAATTAGATAGACAACAACCAAACGAACCATGATTTAGAGAGCAAACCAAATACGTATGTAGAGACCCATAGACAAGAACGGTCGGACGTTAGACATGCAGTTACGTTGTTTGCAAAATACGCTCGTCTTCTTACTATTTCATTATTTTCTTCTAATTTGTTAGTTTTGAGTTCGACAAACAAAACAAAAAGATAGGCATTTGTGTAAAAAAACTCTAAATATTGCACATACAGGCACAAATCTTATATATGTTGTTGCGACTTTGCGACAAACACAAAAGAAACGTCAAAAATTAAATATGATCCCACTCTACTCATTCCGTAAAACGGATACGACGAAGATGGTAAAGAGAAACCAATCCGGGAGTGTAATTAAGTTTACAACTCAAACATACCAAACACAGCATTCGATCTCCACAGGAATACATATAAATAGTTAATACTTAAGAGGAAAGATCTCTTTATTGTAGGCCTTGTTTAGAGAACTCTCTAAGCTGAGGCGTCACAAAGTTATCGACATATTCTTTCCTGTAAAATAACAGAATTTCTTGCTTGGTGATTATGAGAACAAACACAAAGGTATGCTGTTGATGAGACAAGGGGAAAAACAGGACAGTGTACCTTGCAGGAAGATGGTCGTGTGGGCGATTGTAAGCTGTCCACACCGGTCCACCCACGAAAAGCCGCATTGCCTGTTTAATAAGATCATATTCCAATTTTCTAAGCAAGCCAAAAAAATATAGGATACAATTAACGACTAGAAGAAGCTAACAATGAACCTTTATATAGTCGTCGGAGTCCACGGTGAAGCGATGATATATTCCAGCAGGCAAGACTATCAAACCCCCCTTCTTTACCCATACTCTAATCCAAGCTTCATCGTAATCCCTCACATCAAAGTAACCTTTTTCCCAGGAAACAAAACATGAGGATCGGACTATATATATATATATATATATTTCAAGTAAACAACCAATAAAAGTACCTACCACTTCCTGCAAGGCAATAACGGATCTCTTCGTCAGTGTGTAGATGTTCTTTGAAAAAGCTCTTTACTGTATCTTCATAGTTTGGAAGCTTTTCCGGGCATATCTCACAAAAGTCCTAGATTTAAACACTTTTCTATAGTCAAACCAAGACTCATCAAGCAGAAAACATAAATATATGTTTGGGAATCATCAAGCGATTTAACATAAAAACATCAAATAAAGATCACAAACCATGTAGGAGTAACCACGAGATTCACGGATCTTTTTCAATTCCTCATCTGTTTCATGGTTATCAGCATCAAGCCTTCGAATAAGTACTCCAAGCGCTATACACAAAACATTACATGTAAAAAACATCAAAACACACGATAGAAAGCATTACAGATAAGAACCACAATGAAGACACAAACAGACCTGCAAGTTTGTCCAAAGATACAAACTCCTTAGGATTCTTGTGGTGAGGAAGTTTCTGATCTTCATCGCTATCATCCTTGTACCAAGCTTGAATCACTTCTTCTCTTGCATCCTAAGCAAACACACACACACACACAAGAAGAAGAAATCAATTTGATGCTAAACAAAAACACATCCAAAGGGGAAAATGTTCAGTCATTATCACAATTCACAAAGCGGCGGATATTAAATCTTAGCTAACTTGTTGAAAACAAAACTTCAACAATTAGATTAGCATAACCAAATGAGAAGCAGAGGAGAAGAAGATAACAGCACCTTCACAGCTTCACCCATAGTCTTCCTCAGAGTCAATATCTCAAAACCCCTAAACCTCAAAGCAAAACCTGAGAAGTCCAGATCTGAGAACTTCTTTTTTATATTAATAATATCAACTACAGTAGCTTCCATTAATGGAGAAACCATTTTGGAGAGTCTTTCTTTACTGCTAGCTAGAGAGTAGTTCAGCTTTCAATACCAAAAAAAATTGCAAATTGCGTCTCCCACCATCATTACAATATATATATAGAACTTTTAGATAGAAAATTGCAACTCTTACTTGTCTAAACATAAACCAATTAATTATCTCATAACATATCACAAAAGTTGTGTTACTTGGAACCTCAAGATTGGTATCAATAAGGTGTCTCTCGTTATAAGACAACATTTACATAATTCAAACCGCCACATTCTCTCTCTCGTCTCTAACCTACTCAAAACTACAGACCAAAAAGGTGGATACAACCCGGAAAAAGAAAACCCAGACAAGACCCGCACTGATCCAGCACAATCGTAAGACATGTTTTCTTCCACAATGAACGAGAACATTCATTGTTTTGCTTTTGTTCCTTCTCTACTTGGCAATTTGTTCAAAGAACAAGAACTGTGTTCTTCATGTATTGAGCTTAAAGAGCGCCTTTTGACCCGTGATATCATCTCCAGTTTTGTTAAAGATCTAGAGAACACGAGATTAGAGTTTAGAGGGAAATCACTGCAACCATTTAACAAATGCTTATCAAATGTTTCTTCATACCTTCACTGTTTAGATCACTGTTTAGATCAACTGAGAGATTGGAACTTTTTGTCTGATTTTCAGGTGACTCGCGGAGCATCTGGGGCTCTCCTGTGCCGATAAGGTTTTGTGAATATGCAGCGTTCATCCGTGGCTGACGATTTAGAAACATCTCCAAGCTAGAAGATGCAACTCCTGGAGCCTTTTTGGTCTTAGGGAATCTTCTGCTCAGAAAGAAAAGGTTTATCAGTATTCAGCGGTTTTGGAATAAGCGCCCGACATAATTGCAACAACGATTGTTTCTTTAAACCACCTGTCCTTTCGCTTTTCAAGATATCTTTGCAACGACACTTTTCTGTTTGCCTGACCCTCCACATCTTCAGAAAGACCAACAAAAAAACAATTTCCAGGTCATATATCTTGAACAAACAAGTCAAGTTTATATGCCTTAAGTGAACAAGATTAGCATAGCACGTAGAAGGTGAAGACGTGGATCAAATTTCGTTCTCAGGTGTTTTAAGCATCTTTAGTAACAGGGTTCTATATCGTTAAGGTAATATGAGCACTGTTTGTACCAGAATCACGAGAAGCATTTGCCTTTTCAAGGCCATATTGGGGAAGCTCCACCATCTTCTCTGCAAAATCAGATCAGAATTACAGATGCTTTTAAATAAGAGGATCATCCGAAATCACAAAATGATGCAGGCGGAATCTGCATATTCTACACAAGCTAGTATACGTAACAGCACCATGCAGCATTTAGATCTGCTTCTTTGGTCATTTTACAATGCCTCCGTTCAAAATTGGAGAAAATGAAACCGTGTTTGGCAAAATAAATAATAAAAAAAGTATAAAAAATCTACTTTATCTGTCAGAAAAGCTTGACATGCAGGTTCATCCACACTTTTTCCAACTAGATCATACACTTGAAACAATCAATAAAAGTCTGAATCATCTATCTATCGATCAAGTAAAAAGCAGATTAGATACTTTAGCAAAAGCTTACCTTTACTCATGGGCTTCGAAATCATTCTACTAGAAGCAAAATTACCATTTTCAGGCAAATCAATTGGATTAGCTGCAAAGTGCATGATTGACCGGGCCTGCAAACCAATATAGAAGATGCATGATCAAAACCATGCCATCAAAGTTTATATAATTTCACGCTGGACAGAATAATGTTGTTCATTTACCTTTTCAGGTGGTACTCCATCATATACATTCACTTTTCCACTATAGAATATCGTCATTTGCCCAACCAGCGCACTTGATTCAGGCGGGCTTCTGAAGCAACATTACAGACAAGTGTTTAAAACAACTCGTTTGAACAAAACTAAAGTAGTTCTTTGTTAATATAATAACAAGCACATAATAGCACAAAGCTTTCGAACACTACCACTGGAAACTCATGTTACTAAAAATAAATCATTGCAGAATTCACAAATCGTATTGACCAATGGAGTAAGTAACTGAATTTTTCCCTGAGTAATGATCATATCAAGTCACTTCACCAAAAACCAGAAGAGTAGGACCGAACCAAGAAGCTCTGGAAACACCAACTACAGATACAGGATAAAGCTTCTATCTGGCTCTTTTAACCTAAATACTGTCAGACCAATTCACACCATCAAAGGCATGATTCATATAGAAACTTTCTATTTCTAAGGATGTGACATCAAACCAAGTACTTCCTAAGATAACAAATTAAATGTCACAATGCATCACTCTCTTATTTGAGCTATGGAAGCAGTAAGGTATCACATAAATGCAAACACTAATACAGAAGAAAATGTAAACCTGGGGGAAACAGTCTTGTAGCTATCTTTCTCGGCTACAAACTGACCAGAACCACCAGAAAACTCAGCTGATCTTGGAGAATCCCTTCTATGGCAAGGACCATCATCTTCTGGAAAAGGATTCCGGCCACAAGCTTCGACCTCGTTGCTTGGCTGCTCAATCGACGTTGTTGTGACCTGTGGAGAACACTACACAGAGCAACAAATTCTCTAAATCAGCACCAAACCAAGTAAACGATTCTCTAATACTTCTGAAACCTATAATTTCACTTCGAATCGAAAGAAAAATTGCTACAAATAGAAGAAAAAAACGCTCACGCGAGGCGGATTAACGAGGATCTTGCGGAGGATTCCGGCGCCGGAATCATCACCAGGTTCAAAGAGAGCTTTAAGAGATAAAACTTGCTGGATCGCCTGAGATTTGTTCCACGAAGGCCTTCGCATTCCTGTCACGACACGTGTCAGCCGCCATTCTCGAGAAACACAAGCGAAAAAGAAAAGAAAAAAACTCCGAGAGAATAGAGAAGGAATTTCAAAAAATTGACTTCCGAGAGCAAGATCCTTCCCGGAGACCGGAAAAAACGGAGAAATTAAGAAGAAAAAAAACCTTTCTCCTTGAGGAATTTGCGGCAATCTTCGCGAGTGAGCTGAGAAATGTCCTCTTCAGTAAGCAGCTTCAAAGGCTTCTCGAGTATAGACTTCGCCGTAGAGACTCCTACATCCATCTCCTCTTCAGATTCCGGCCAAACGGCCTCACCGGAGCTACGGCGAAGAAGAAGAGCAGTGGCGTTTTCGTAATAATTGAAAGGGTTTGAGGGCAAAATTAGAAGAGCAAGAGAGAAAAAGAAAAAGAGAGAAAGAGAGTGAAGTCGCTTAATAGTCTATGGGCTTCAATTTTAGGGGAATGGTTTTTGGAGCAGGAAGCTCCCTAGACTGCCACGTAAGCATCCTACTAGACTCTCTATATTATAGACTAATCATGCCTGCTAATTATTTTATTTTTATCTTCTGCTGATTACATTATTTCTGCGTCAAACAGTGGAATTAAATGAAAGGTAAACAGTTTATGTTAACTAGGTAGATACCCGCGCGATGCCGCGGAGTTTTTTTTTTTATACGTTTTTTGTAAATGTAAACTTTATTTGTAATGTTAATGTTTTAATTTATTGTTTGTTACGTATTGTTATATTATAGGTTTTTGTATAATATTTATATTTAAGATAGTAGTAAAGAAAGTTGAAAACATCAAAACTTATGAGTTGTTTTTTATGCTTATTTTTCGTTTGAATTACATCTTTGAAATTTTTTTTTTTGTCAACATTTGGACCACAACTGGCCGGCCCATTAGCCTAATTTCTACAATTAAATTGTAGAGTCGGGGACTCGGCCCCTGGTGTGCTGNCATTTGCCACTAGACCAAGATCACTTCACACATCTTTGAAATTATTCTTATAAAAGCGATGTTAAATTTTTTTATAATAAAAACATATGTTTATAAAAACAGTTTGATTGATTAGGAAACAGAGTTTAATAATAGTCAAATAACATGTTAAAAATGTTTTATTTTATTGATTTGGATNAACATATCATATGGATATGGTGTAAACAGAGTTTGGAACTTACGTCTGTTGTTTCTTTTTGTTTACACCATATCCATATGATATGTTTAAAAATGATTATAATTTTACATATACATTATTGAAGTAAAAAAAAAATATAGTTTATTATCACAAAAGTAGCTATGCGCGGATATNAGTTAAATATTTAGAGTCATTTTTGGAACTTACGTCTGTTGTTTCTTTTTGTTTACACCATATCCATATGCTATGTTTAAAAATGATTATTTACAATTTTACATATACATTATTGAAGTAAAAAGAAAATATAGTTTATTATCACAAAAGTAGCTATGCGCGGATATGTTACATATACGAATTGTTTTTGAATATTTTTGAATTTTATTATTATTTTCAGGAAAACATTTTTGGACAAACCTTGCCAAATAGGCAAATAGTAGTTACACTTTTCTCTTTTGCCATCCAAAAACTATGTATATTTAGTAAGCAATAAGCACTTCCCACATATAAGCATACGCATAACTATTCTTCAACATCCAAGAATATGGCTTTCCCTTGCGTCAAAAGAAACGTATTTTTAATTCTTCCTCTTCTCGTTCTTCTATCAATCACTTCTTTGTCTTCTTCATCTTTGTCTCCGAGTGACAAAGTCACAAAAGAATCACTTTACCAACTCTGCTCAAAACCGAGAATTTACAACCACTTCTGCATCGGTTGGCTAACCTCTGATTTAACAACGTTCACCCTCGCCTTACACGGTCTTCTTGGTTTGGTCATCCAAAAGATGGAATTGCTGGGCTATAAGAACCTAGCAACAATGAAAGGCTTAGCGAGAACCACGACTGATATGAAGCTCAAGATCCCATATGGGTCTTGCGTGACAGATTATGAATGAGCCATTAAAGTGATTGAGGGAGCTAAATGATTTGCTATCTCTAAGGCGTACCAGTTAGCATTTCAGGCGGCTTCTAAAGCCTTTGATAGTATATCTTTGTCTGAAGCTCAGCTTGAAGGACTGAATAATGTGCCGGCTTATATATATATATGTTCCGTAACGCAATTTGATGTTTGAAAAAATGTGCAACATTGCTAGGGGTTTCTCCAACGTTTTGACTTCTTGATTCCTAATGTTTCAATAACCTGCAAGATGGCAAAAACTTTAAATGTCATCTCTGGTTTAGCAATTTAAACACCCATATATAAATAAATTCATAGTCAAATTACTGTGTCTTGCATCTTAGCTAAGACTTTCATTTTTTTTGTTACTTCTGGTGTAAATTTTTGACAATTATTTCCATATTAAAATTTTCCTACAGTAAACTTTCTTAGCACCAAAAATCATGAACATATATTAATGAATGCATATCTACCTAAAGAGAATTCATGAAAGTAAGTTAGAAGAATACTAATCAGTTAACTATCTCTGCATTAATGCTAAGAATAGCAAAGTTTGTAAAGTGCCATAGGTCGTTCTTTGCGAACAACCTGAAGGATCATACACATTAACGCTCAATGCAAAGAAAATAAGCAACGCTTAGTGAAAATGTATAAAAGAAAGGCTTGAAAACATTACCTTATAACCGCAATGAACCGTTTCTATAGATTATGGTGCTTTTTGAACCTTGCTGCAACATCAAGTGGGTTTTAATCATGTCCATGGGCGTAGTGATCAGTGTGCTTACTACACTTGCAACAACACTTGAGCATCATTTCTCAAGTTTAGAGAAAGTTAGTTTTTTTGTCCCATCAAATTGATTTTGTCTACAGTGTCAAGTTTTAGTGCAGTCTCTGAAACATAGAGAAACATCATGAAAGGTTGAAAGTAACTAAAAACTAAGAAGGAAGACTGGAAATTACAAACTTAATCAGAAACTTTCCATTGATCTTCCAGCTTGATTCCCTGAACAATCACAAAATCGAACATATAAGCAAGAGGATACTGTTGTTGAAAATTGAACAATTAGAAGAAAAAAACATGAACCTCTTAAACTCAACCAAATAGAACCCAAGTGGGTACTAATTGTGCTACTTATCAATGGCTCGCTATAAGGCCAGAAACCATTATCAAGCAATAAGAATGTTGAATCTCCAATTTACAATTTTCGTATGCAATCATCAGCCATAAATTTCTTACAGATCAAATAGACCTAATATAAACCCATATACAAACTCTACTTCTCACACCATCCACGAATCACCACAATTGATAAAACTAAGATCAAACGTCTCAATTTGCACCTTTTCTTCCTCATCATCACAAACAACAACAACATCAACAAAAAAATATGACACCAATCAGATGAAACAATAATCAAACAGAAGCTGGAAACAAACTAATCATGAGTATCAAACGAATAATAATAGAAAATGAATCTGAAAAGCCGTGTAGAAAATAATAATCATGAGTATACATTTTTCCAGCCGTATTGAGCCATAACTTCCAAAAGTTTTATAGTCCCAGCCAGGGCTCTCTCTACCAATTGGATCAAATCCGACAATGATGTTAATCGTTTAGTTAGAAAGCTAATTAGAAAGAAGAAGAAGCAATCGCGCATTGAAGAAAAGATAATTATGTGGCAAAAAATAATCACGTTAATGACTCAAACCCAATAGATCATCAGAGATGTGTTCATCACCTGCTTGGCGAGATTAGAAGTACGATATCGAGAATTGAGAATCTCATAGTAAAACACAGAGAAGTTCAAATCCAAACCAAGACTAATCGGATGCATTGGAGCCAATTCAGAATTAGCAATATTCTACAAACAAAACCAAATCCACGAAGAATCATGATTTCTGTTATCGACGAGCTTCCTCGTTCCTCTTTTTTTTTTTTGGTGTGAGATTCTGCAAAAAATGAAAAGATCAACTCGGCCTTTAAAAAGCAACATGGCCATTTAAAAACAAAGAAAGAAAATTGGGCTATCAATTGGACTATAAGAGATGAAACATTATGAGGTGTGACATGGAAGAAGAGAATAATATTACTGGATAAGAGAAATGAGTTGTATTAATCGTTATATTATGATTGGCTAGTGATTTTTACTGAAGTGTCACTCTCAGAACACTCCAAAAAGCTAACGTATGAGTCCCTGGAGAGATCTTGTGACTATTAGGGTGTTGATTTTTAAAAAAATAAATAGCATGATGAGTGAGAAAGAAAAAATGACACGAAAGAAAATATAAAGTAATATTTTTAATTAAAAGATTGAGAGTAGCTTGTTAATTTGTTTATTAGTGAGTGGATGTCAATTTTATCCAAAGTCTTAGACGATCAATTTGCATGTGACATTTAATTATTAATAATTATTTCTATAAATAGATCTGAGTTATTCCAAAAACAGAATAAAAGATAACAAAATATATTTGTGCTTTGTTTGTAAACTACTTTAGTCTAGTCGATCGACAATCATCGATTATTGTGGTCAGTAATTTTTCAACAATGGAATATTACAGTAAAACTTCTATAAATTAATAATGTTGGGACTATAACATTTTATTAATTTATAGGATAAATTAATTTATAAAAATATTTTTTTAAAATGAATGATATAACAAAAAATAATAAATGAATTTACTTAAATGATACTCTTATCGAAATTAAAATTTAGGATTAGTGGCATCAATGTTTGTGTTTAAATCGTTTATACGAATATCAAAATAAAAATGATGTATATTCAGAATTTCAAAATTTATAAAAAGTTTTATCTATTTTTATAAAATATTTTTTATAGATGATGATATAATAAAATAGTCTAAAAATAAAACATAACTTTTTTATATCAAAAAGTTAGTGATGAGTTCATTTTAAGAAAATTCATTTATAAAACATCTAACCATATATTGATACATTATGTTTATGTATATATAAATATATGTAAATTTACATGGTTATTAATTTATGATATTATTGGGACCATATTTTTACATAGGAGTTTCAAAAAAACTTATTATCTTATTATCGTATCGAATTTTATCAATTTTTACATTGACCCGATTCGAGACCGGTAATATTTATTAATTTATAGTGATTATTAATTTACCGAGTATTAATTTATAGAGATTTTACTGTATGTCTTTTATATACTATTATTAATTAGCAGACTATATATAATTTGGATAAACACTTATTCCAAAGAGGGAACATAAAGTTTTTTGTTAAATTTTTTTCTTATTTACTTTGGCTCAACTCAGACAAAAATTCAATTTTAGAGCAGTTATTTTATTAAAGGCCTTGTTGGTATTTTAATTGACATTTGGAGTATTTATACATATGCATAAAATACCCAATAGTACCGTTCAATAAAAAACATTATATGTTGAAGTATTCCAAATTATATCTAGACTATCTTGAATAAAATTAATTAGAATCGAGTAGTGGAAGCAAAAGTTTTGGAAACACATAAGCAGATGCATGGTAGAAGCATTAACGTGTGCATATATAACTTGTCTACTTGGTTCGACAGACGAGGGTAAGAATACTGTTTCGGTCTCACGTACAAAACCATCGACAATGCTCTTAAGAATTATTACATCATAAATAGTTTTAAACTTAAATATTTTCAAAAGTTGTCGAGACAATGAATTTACGGGACATTCTTCAATATTGTCTCTCACTTCCACATATAACAAGCGATAATTCGTTATTTTTATAAACTGAAAAATCACTACCAACAGTATACAAACAAAATTAATTTGTAGTGTCTTCAACAGTATGTTAAAGTAGGTTTAATTTCTTTTAATCTACCTGTAAACTCTACATAATTTGTTAAAATAATCTACCAGTCGATAGCCTATTATTACGGTTTGAACCCATATTTAGTAGATCATTTGTACATGTAAATGAAATTGTATCACCACATTAGAAAAATGAAGACTAGTCATTTTCCGAAGGGAATAACAAACAGTTGAAAAATACAAGAGAGAAACAAATTACAAGACGAAGGAGGAGAAATATATTTTCACATGAGTCTGACCAGTATGGTAATCCCCATGAAGCCATAAACCTAGCTTACTTGGTCTGGCTGACATATCCCTTCTCATTATCAAACCTTATCTATTTGTAATGTAAAAACTCGTATATTACATATTTCATGGTATTAAGGTACAAATTCAATATACATATATATGCTATATAAAGTGACACATGCATGACATGTAATTATACTCGAGATGTACAATAACCAACTAACCAAGGATTCATTCAATGCTCGTAATTGGCAAGATATACATGCATGATTATAAGTGAACAGTTAAAAACTAGTATGTGTGTTGGAAAGTCTTTAGTCTCTTCATCCATACATTCTAATAAAATACGAAATTCATATGGTCATGTCCGAAAAATTGATTAAATAAGCAAACATATTATAATTGTACTACTGTATATATCTTATGATTCATGTGATATGTAACTTTTCTCTTTTTGGATTATAAAATTTTAAATATTTGATCCATCATCGTTTTGGACAAGAGATTATATTACAACATTTAAACTTGGTTGTTTCTTCAACATCAAAACTCAAACTCGTGACTTAAAAGTTCACTCTCTTTAATTTGAAGGTTTTGTATATACCATTACCAACAAGTGTTATTGTAAAACTCAAGTCAATACTATATATTTTATACGAGTACTTTTTATTGTTACTTTAATTTGTTTATGTCCGGGTTTAGCATTCGATAATACTTGTAGAGAAATCCACAAACGTAAATCATCTCTCTCCATGTATAGCACTTTAGATTCGATCTCGGATTCTCGGATCTGGTTACACTGTGTTACAATACCCTTCTAGCCGGTTGAATCAACATCAATGTAATTAAAAGCCCATTTTTTCAGTTGGCCAATAAGTTGCAAATCGTAAATACTCAACATTAATATAGAAAAAAAAAAAAAAAAAAAACATTAATATAGGATTTAGAATTACGAGTAGTGGAAGAAATAAGTTGAAGAAGAGAGAAACAAAAAAACAGAGTGGAAATAGGAAGAGTCGTTATCGAAGAAATGGATCCAAGTTGGCCATGCCTTTAATCTCTAAAGGATGCATCTGCCATCTCTAACGACACCACTCATCGAACCCTACTCAATTTTTTTTTTTTCCTTAAAGGGTTTCAAATTAAAATATAGTTGACCTTATTTATGCGGTGCTTTTAAAAAAGAAGAAAAAAAAAATTTGTTTTTGTAATTGACAACGAAAGAGGTTTGTAATATAAACATTTAAGTAAGCTATTAGCCTATTTTTCGCCGGATTACTGGTTTAGTGATAACCTTATAAACGTATAAACTTCCATCTACTATATTAATCGGGAGGTACATTTTCGATTTTTGG
>OVAQ01001432.1:0-17978 GCA_900406345.1 Erysimum cheiri
AATATGTGATATTTAAATTTGTGTGAGAAATGATGACATATATAATGGCATGCTAATGTAATTAAGTAGAAAATTTAAAAGTATTTTACTAAAAGGTGCACAAAGCTCTCTAGTGGTGACACATCAGCAAGAGTGTTTCTCTATTAATATATAGGGGATCGTTTCCATAACTAAGTCCACCTCCGTGTTGTGAATTGTGATAAAGTTTAATACATACAATTGTGATGCAGAAGTGTACTTAAACTATAAATAAATATTTTAGGTCAAAGTCTACTTGTTTAGAGTTAATCTTATTATATAAAACATATGTCTTATTAGTTACTAGTCTGTAATAGTATAGAGATAATATTGTTATTAGTGACCATAATATTACATTAGTAACATCTAAAGATTTGAACAAAAAAAAAAGTTACATCTAAAAATTGATCTAAAAAAGTCAATATCTTATGTTTATTTACTCTCTAACGGTCGATTTTCATAAAAGAATTCTAATATTAGCTGGTAAATAATTATTAGAATTTTAACATTTTAATAATATATATTTTGATTACCTCTTCAACGAAATAAGAGTAAGAAGATTGTTGTTTTCCTGAGTAATAATTCAGTGCTAATTAATTTCTTTTAAATATGATTCTAGCCCAAAAGAATTTAGATGAGATTGGCAATCAAAAGCACATAAAAACAGGTCACAACTAAGTTGAAAAACATGATGGTTTAAACTTTTAAGATCACTTGAGGTGTTTTCATTCTTCTATCCAATGCTACATAAAGACAAACATAAAATGGTACTTATATTCTGTGTACGTGATACTAATAAGAATAAAATGCCGATGTCATCAACAACAAAATATAATTTAAAATCTTTCGCCAATGATTGATTTGGACCTAAGCATATTTCGAAGGGGAAAAAACTTTGCGATCGAGAAAATATGAGTCAAGGATTTGACCGAAGACTTTTCAAACCTCATTCCGCGTCGATCTACCCTTTTCATTATTTTTATTTTTACTTATTCGCTCACTTGTTTTGATTTATGATGTCACCAATGCTGACGTCATTTTTTATATATTTAAGAAAAAAAAAGATTTTTCTGAAAAAAAAAACTGTGTTAAAAAATGCGGCTGAGACGGTCGATTCCGCGGCCACCGCTCGGCGACAAGAAGCCAAGCCACCAAAATTACACATTTAATTATAAACAATGTATAGAATTCTTTTTTTTTTTTTTTTTTTTTNTTTTGGGGCTGAATTTTTTTTTTGGGCTGAAACAATGTATAAAATTCAAATTGACGGTAGATTTAGAATTGCAAGGGTATTATAGTAATTTACCTTTATTTATCGAAAAATACAAATCAAATTTATAAAATCGAATTTAACATACAAAATAACATTTTTCTTTTTTTGGTGAGGACATACAAAATAACATTGTTGGTGATAGACTTATAAAAATATCATTTGAAATATTTTTTTGATTAATTTATAAGTATATCTCTGTAATCCAAATTTTAATTATATACTACCATTGAAAGGAAATTTTGTTTTGTGCAATATTTAATTTAATTTAGTTTTTTGTTTCTCATTTTTATTCTTACAAAAAAAAGAAGGGTAATTTAGTACTTTCAGAAAAGACAACCTAAAGTTTCCGTCGTGCTCTACCTCGGCAAGCTTTTCCCGTTCACAGCGTTTTTTTGTTTTCCTATTCAAACCCTAATAATCTTCACCGCAGGGTTTATCGAATCAAAGCTCTTCGACGTCGTTTTCGTTCTTCTTTCTTCCTCACACTCACTGGTACGCCATTTCCTTCTTACATCAAAATCCTGCTTTCGCATTTCTCTGGTTTAATCGTAATTAATTACTCTGCTTGAAGAATGAACTCACTCGCTATCAAAGTCTCTAAGGTTCTCAGATCCTCTTCAATATCTCCTCTTGGTAATCTCTCTCACTCGAATCATCATGTTAAACCCTTAATTGTGTTTTTACTCAGAAATGTGTTTGATTATCATCTTGAGTTGTTGTGTTGATTTGATGTGTAGCAATTAGTGCTGAGAGAGGCTCGAGATCATGGTTCTCGACTGGTCCGATTGATGAAGGTGTTGAAGAAGATTTTGAAGAAAACATTCCAGAAAGACCTGAGCTTCAACCTCATGGAGTTGATCCCCGTAAAGGTTGGGGCTTTCGCGGTGTTCATAGAGTAAAAAGATTCATCTTTAACCCTTATTGTTAAGCATTCTTAGCTGAAGAATATTAGAATCAAATTAGGCTTAGCTAAGACTTCAATTGTTGATTTCTATAGCAAAAACCCAATTGAAAAGGAACGATCTTTCGTAGATGCTAATGATCGAATCATGGTTCATCACTCGAGTTATCTTGTTGCAAATATCATTTAAACCCGATTGAAAAGGAACGATTTTTAGTAGATGCTGATGATCGAATCTTGGTTCATGACTCGAGTTAACTTGTGGTTTTCATATCAGTGTTGATTATCTTTGATTCATACAGGCGATCATTTGTGGTAAAGTAGGGCAAGCACCGTTACAGAGATCTTAAGGAACGGGAGGACAGTAACGATCTTTACTGTAGGAACTGGTGGGATGTTTGATCAGAGGCTTGTAGGAGCTATCAATCAGCCAAAACCAGCTCAGTGGCATAGAATCGCAGTGCATAACGAAGTGCTTGGCTCCTACGCTGTCCAAAAAATCGCTAAAAAGTAAGCTTTATTACATGTTTAACTATCTTAAACAAGGAATTGTCTTGACAATAGCGTTAGAGTTCCTATGTCAGATTAACTTAGTTAGTTAGAAGGCTGGTTAAGATAGAATCAGCTGGTATCTGTGAATGTGTAAAAATGTACTTAGAAACTGTAAATTGAATAACATCTTCTACATTCTGTCTTTAATCACTCTGTTTCTTCTTTATTTACTCAATCTATGATGGTATCAGTTAATAAGTTGGAGGTAAAAGGTGTCGGTTTTTTATATGAAGTATTTTGGTTGTGCTTTGTTACAGCTCATCGGTTTATGTGGAAGGTGATATTGAGACGAGGGTGTATAATGATAGCATCAGCAGTGAAGTGAAGAGTATCCCTGAGATTTGCGTTCGTCGTGATGGTATGTATGTTCATATTGTTGATCTGGATAAACGTTTTGTCGCTGAGTTACGAACCCTTTGCTTCTTTTCAGGAAAGATTCGGCTGATCAAATATGGTGAAAGCATTAGCAAAATCTCTTTCGATGAGCTAAGTAAGTTATCATTATTCATTCAGCTAATACTCCCAAGGCTTCTGTGTTTAAATCTTTGTTCCACATTTGGCAGAAGAAGGATTGATTTAGTCTGAGCAAGAATATTCCCGTGGCCGGAGGAGAGCAAACTGAATCAAAGTTTTTCTATGTAAAATCGATAGAACAGTTTTTTTTTTTTTTTTTTTTTTNTTTTTTTTTGTTCTGTCCATTGTGACTTTTTGAGAGCACTTATGGATATCAGGGACATTTATGTAATTTTTCTGGTCAAAATGAAGTCATTTTATGCTGTGAATTAGTATAGTTTTACTTTTACTTTTACTGAATCTACCACGGTTAATTTAAGTTGCTCTACAGAATTTGACGTATGGTATTCTAAAATTCTTCAGTAGATGTATGTTTACATGGTTGAACAGAGGAAGAACAAGAAGAAATTATAAAAATGCTCACATTACGAATTGGGCTAAAAGGCCCAAAACAATTATGAGAGGAAGTGATCTAAAAAGACTTGGGCTTTCGATTTTTGAAGTACAGTGAGTATTTCTTGATGAATAATTTTGACGATACAAAAGTGTGTTCTATGTATTAGGTTACCTTGAAGTTCCAAGTCCCTTCTACTTGTGAAGTCGCACAGTTAATATTTAACATTGGATCGCAACTAGGTGTGAAAGTCTCAGATCGCACTGGTGGTTCAGACATGCTATTGCGTGCTTGGGATAAGTAAATTTCTTGTTCTACTAAATTTTTTCCAAGTGCCAATATTTGATGGCCCTTCATAGTCCTGACTCCTGAAGTATATGATGATATAGTACGTGGTACACGGTCCAAATTTGAATCTGACCGACCCCGAGCTGTACTATTTGAGGGTCCACCAGGTTAGCCAAAGAAGAGTGCATTTGCATTTTCATCCTTCTTTGTAGAAATAAATTTGAATCTGATGTCCATAAACTATGACCTTAGGAACTGGGAAGACATCTTGTGCGCGTGTTATTGCTAATCAGGCGGTGAGTAGTTGACAACTTGCAAACCCTTCTTCACCTTTCGATAATTTTTGAAACTTGAGCTCCAACTTTTTGCAATTTGTTGCCAGGGCATACCGTTGCTGTATGTTCCGCTTGAAGCTGTAATGTCTAAGTACTATGGTGAGAGCGAGCGGCTTCTTGGGGCTGTGTTTTCACAAGCAAATGATCTCCCTGATGGTGCGATTATATTTCTTGATGAGGTGGAGAAAAATATTGCTTCTTTTATATTCGCCTGTCCAATTTTTCTTTTGAAATTTGACTATGAATTAAAAAAATTACTTGTCCAACTCACATTCCAGATCGATGCCTTTGCTATCTCTCGTGAAAGTGAGATGCATGAAGCAACAAGTAGAGTTTTGTCGGTACTACTAAGGCAGGTAACACCAAAAAATGACCAATATCAAATATCCACTAGACGAGAGACTAGCTATTGCCGGTATATGATGAATCTGCTTCTGTGTTTTTGCAGATTGATGGATTTGAACACGACAAAAAAGTGGTTGTGATTGCTGCAACCAATAGAAAACAAGATCTTGATCCCGCTTTGATCAGGTACAAAATAAAAAACCTCTTAAACCGGTTTTTGTTCAGGTATTGTATGAATCGTTCGATGAGCCGTTTGATGGTCGATGGATCGTTTCGAAGAATGGTGATTAGATTTTTGGGTTTTTTTTTTTTGTTTCAAAGTTTTTTTTTTTTTTTAGATCCTCGCTTTTTCATGAAAAGTTTTATCAATCGGTTCATAGGTATGGTTTTTTGTTTCAAAGTTATCCTCGTTTTTTCATGAAATTTTTGGTATGGTGGATCTCGAATTTTTAGGTTTTGGTTTAGATCGGTGTTGGGTTTTCTTAATACATGTATTTTTGGGTTTTCTGCAGACATAATCTAACACCGTCGATTCTAATGAATCGATGATCCACATTTCTTTCTCTCGGATCGAATCTAACACCGTCAATTATTCTAATGAATCGACGATCCACATTTCTTTCTCTCGGATTGAATCTAACACCGTCGATTATTCTAATGAATCGACGATCCACATTTCTTTTTCTCGGATCGAAGCTCAGGTAATTACCATTATAAATAAATATGTTCAGTGGGATATTTCAGACATACATTCTTATGAAATTCTTTAAGAAGAGTTTATTCTTTGGTTGTTTCTACGTTAGACGAGGAGGTGCTCCTCCTCCAGCCGCCCCTCTTTCACCACCTCCTCCAGCCGCCCCTCTTTCACCACCTCCTCCAGCCGCCCCTCTTACGTTAGACCTCCAGCCGCCCCTCTTGCACCACCTCCTCCAGCCGCCCCTCTTGCACCACCTCCTCAAAATGATGTTAATATTTACAACGATGATAATAAGTAATGTTAAGTGTTTATATCAATTTTAAATAATCGATATTAAAATTAATAAAATAAAATAATTTAATTTNTCTCCTCCAGCCATGCCTCTTGCACCACCTCCTCCAGCCGCCCCTCTTGCACCACCTCCTCAAAATGATGTTAATATTTACAACGATGATAATAAGTAATGTTAAGTGTTTATATCAATTTTAAATAATCGATATTAAAATTAATAAAATAAAATAATTTAATTTTTGAAGAAACACTTAACATTGTTTATCAAACTTTATACTTTTTTGACACCATCAAAAATTCAATGTCTCTATATATAGGAAACTTATGAAGTCTTTTTTTTCAGTGAGAGCGATGTTGGACGTTGATACATTAAACTAACAATTACATCACTTCTTACAACTGATGTTTAATCATTAATTAGCATCACTTGTTATTGATTTAAATTTTATATCATTTTCTAAATGATTTTAATTATATATATAGATATATATATATATACTTGAATATTGTGAAAGTGATGCAAATGGATCTAGATTTCCATCAATTTTATTGAATCGATGCAAAATTAGTTAATAATAACATCACTTATTATAAATGATATTACATCATTAATATTTGAATCATTTATAAATAAGTAATGTAAAAATAGTATCATTTAGTTTTGTGATACAATTTAAGTGATTTAATTTACCTTTTTTCGTAGTGTAATTTGGACCACATTTGCACATGTAGTTTATTAGATCCAATCGTTGAGTGATTAATATCTATTTGTTATATAATATTTTTCATTTTTTTAAATATGTTAAATAGAATGAAGAGACCAACACAATTCCATAAGACATTGGATTATCCAACCCTCTAAACATTTACTAATCATGCATTTAAATTATCTTACAGACTCGCTTTTAATCATATTAACTTGATATCAAGTTAACCATTGGCCTGACGACACTAACCAAACGCTTATTTGTTTCAATATTCAACTTTTTAATTTTATTATTATTAAATGGTTTGGTAATGGTTTATTATCAGATTTGAGTGGTTTAAAATGAGATTTAGATCATGAACCAACAAAACCAACATTTGTGGATATATAGATTTCAAAGTTTAATTGCATGTGGAAATAAATTTAAAATTTTGTTTTTGGGTTGAAATAGATCCGAGGGGGAAATAGATCGTTTTCCCAAAAAAAAAACTATAACTTTAAATAAAAAAACAATGAACAAAAATCTAACCCAAAAATCTAATCACCATTCTTCGAAACGATCCATCGACCATCAAACGGCTCATCGAACGATTCATACAATACCTGAACAAAAACGAGAATACAAACCAAACGAACTCAGTTAAACAAAGATAGATCTAAAATCTTCGATCTACCAGGAATATATTCTAAGAAAACACAAAAATTATTCAATGAAAATCGAAATTACCGTTTGATCGTCACAGTAGCAAAGCTTCTGGAAAGAAACGAAAGCTAAGAGAAGCAAAAATCCGGAAAATAGTTGACGTTCTCTCAGTCTTGGAATCCTCAGAAGGTAAAAGGAAAGCTCAGGATAGATCTAATCGGTGAGAACAGACGGTGAGAACAGAGAGTGATTTAAAGTTAGATTAAGAAAGGGTAAACCATAAGCTTTAAGAAGTCAGAGAAGTGTTTATTCACTTTAAGAAGTCAGAGTAACATCTAAAGATTTGAACAAAAAAAAAGTTACATCTAAAAATTGTTCTAAAAAAGTCAATATCTTATGTTTATTCACTTTCTAACGGTCGATTTTCATAAAAGAATTCTAATATTAGCTGGTAAATAATTATTTGAATTTAACAAAACAAAGTTGAAAAACATGGTTTAAACTTTTAAGATCACTTGAGGTGTTTCCATGTTTGTTGATATTGAGAGTATTCATTCTTCTATCCAAATGCTACATAAGACAAACATAAAATGGTATTTATCAATTTATGTGTACGTGATACTAATAAGATTAATGCATATGTCATCAACAACATAATAATAAAGTAATACTATAATTTAAAATCTTTCGCCAATGATTGATTTGAACCTAAAATCAGAAAATATGAGTCAAGGGATTTGACCGAAGACTTTTCAAACCTCATTCCGCGTCGATCTACCCTTTTCATTATTTTTTATTTTATGTCTACTCATTCGCTTCACTTGTTTTGATTTCTGACGTCACCAAGTGACGTCACTTTTTCGATATATATTTGTTTAAGATTTTTCTGAAAAAAAACTGTGTTCGAAAATGCAGCTGAGACGGTTGATTAAAAATTAAAATGATGGTAGATTTAAGATTACATCTAATTTTTTTCGCGAGATAGAAAAAAATTTTTTTAACATATAATATAACATTTTTTATATTTTTCTTTTTTATGATCATGTATATTTAAAATATTCTTCATGAAAAATTCGATAAAATATATTATTTATAATTTTAAAAACTTAATGTGATAATAGCATGTTGTATTACATGTTAAAAATAAATTTTGTGGATTTAATCTGCATTTTGCATAAATTGATGATAAATTTGTAAAAAATATAATTTGAAATATTTTTTTGATATATTTATAAGTGTATTATCAAATCTATATATAATCCAAATTTTTATTACTTATTAAAATCTAAATATCCTACCATTAAAAAAATTATTTTATTTGATTTTTGTTTCTCATTTTTATTCTTAAGAAAAAAGGAAGGGTAATTTAGTACTTTCCGAAAAAACAACCTAAAGCTTCCGACTTTCCGTCGTCCTCCAACTCGGCAAGCTTTTCCGTTCACAGCGTTTTTATTTTCTATTCCAACCCTAAAAATCTTCACGAGGGTTTATCGAATCAGAGCTCTTCGACGTCGTTTCCTTCTTCTTTCTTCCTCACAGCTACTCACTGGTACGCCATTTCCCTCTTACATCAAAATCCTGCTTTCGCATTTTCTCAGGTTTAAACGTAATTACTCTGCTTGAAGAATGAACTCACTCGCTATCAAAGTCTCTAAGGTTCTCAGATCCTCTTCGATATCTCCTCTTGGTAATCTCTCTCTCTTCTTCTTCCTTTCAAATCACTCAAATTATCTGTTCAGTGGTTTTACTCAGAAATGTGTTTGATTATCATCTTGAGTTGTTGTGTTGATTTAATGTGTAGCAATTAGTGCTGAGAGAGGCTCAAGATTATGGTTCTCGACTGGTCCGATTGATGAAGGTGTTGAAGAAGATTTTGAAGAAAACAATTCAGAAAGACCTGAGCTTCAACCTCATGGAGTTGATCCCCGTAAAGGTTGGGGCTTTCGCGGTGTTCATAGGGTAAAAAGATTCATCTTTAACTCCTACTGGTTAAGCATCATTAGCTGAAGAATATCAGAATCAAATTAGCCTTATTTAAGTCTTCAATTGTTGATTTCTATAGCCAAAACCCGATTGAAAAGGAACCATCTTTCGTAGATGCTGCCTGATGATCGAGTCATGGTTCATGACTGGAGTTATCTTGTTGCAATATCATTTAAACCCGATTGAAAAGGAACGATCTTCTGTATATGCTGATGATCGAATCGTAGTTCATGACTCGAGTTATCTTGTTGCAATATCATTTAAACCCGATTGAAAAGGAACGATCTTTTGTATATGCTGATGATCGAATCATGGTTCATGACTCGAGTTATCTTGATGCAATATCATTTTATTTTAGTTATCTTCTTTTGATTTGGGAGATTGTGTTCTTGTGGTTTTCATATCAGTGTTGATTATCTTTGATTCATACAGGCGATCATTTGTGGGAAAGTAGGGCAAGCACCGTTACAGAAGATCTTAAGGAATGGGCGAACAGTAACGATCTTCACTGTAGGAACTGGTGGGATGTTTGATCAGAGGCTTGTAGGAGCTATCAATCAGCCAAAACCAGCTCAGTGGCATAGAATCGCAGTGCATAACGAAGTGCTTGGCTCTTATGCTGTCCAAAAAATCGCTAAAAAGTAAGCTATATTACATGTTAAACTATCTTAAACAAGGAATTGTCTTGACAATAGTGTTAGAGTTCCTATGTCAGATTAACTTAGTTAGTTAGAAGGTTGGTTAAGATAGAATCAGCTAGTATATGTGAATGTGTAAAAATGTACTTATAAACTCTAAATTGAATAACATCTTCTACATTCCGTCTTTAATCACTCTGTTTCTTCTTTATATACTCAATCTATGATAGTATCAGTTAATAAGTCGGAGATAAAAAGGTTTTTATGTGAACTATTTTGGCTGTGCTTTGCTACAGCTCGTCGGTTTATGTGGAAGGTGATATTGAGACTAGAGTGTATAATGATAGCATCAGCAGTGAAGTGAAGAGTATCCCTGAGATTTGCGTTCGTCGTGATGGTATGTATGTTCATATTGTTGATCTGGATAATAGGTTTGTCGCTGAGTTACGATTCTTTTTGCGTTTTTGCAGGGAAGATTCGGCTGATCAAGTATGGTGAAAGCATTAGCAAAATCTCTTTCGATGAGCTAAGTAAGTTATATCATTTTTCATTCAGCTAATAATACTCCCAAATAAAAAAAGAGATATTTGCTTCTGTGTTTTAATCTCTGTTCCACATTTTGCAGAAGAAGGATTGGTTTAGTCGGAGCAAGAATATTCCGGTGTCCCGTGGCCGGAGGAGAGCAAACTGAATCAAAGTTTTTATGAGTGAAATCGAGAGAACAGTTTGTTTTCTTTTTGTTCTTGTCCATTGTGACATTTTGAGAGCACTTATGGATATGAGGGACATTTACGTAATTCCTGGTCAAAATTAAGTCAGTTTATGCCGTGCATTAGTTTAGTTTTACTTTTACTGAATCTACGGTTAATTTAAGTTGCTCTACAGAATTTGACGTATCGTATTGTAAAATTATTGAGTGGATGTTTACATGGTGGAACAGAGGAAGAACAAAGAAGAAATTATAAAAATGCTCACATTATGAATTGGGCTAAAAGGCCCAAAATATTATGAGACGAAGTGATCTAAAAAGACTTGGGTTTCGGTTTTTGAAGTACAGTATATGAGTATCTACAAATGTATAAAAGAAAGTTCCATAATAGTCTCTTCAGAACATTCTGATACATGTTCCCATTTTTTGTTATTTTTCAAACATACTAATATGAATACCAAATTACCAATACTCAAATCATCATGCATATTTTTTTATTTATTTAATATTTGGTACAAGCCGAATAAGATGTATGTTCGGATTTTTGGCCTCTTAATTCAAAGTTTGAAAGCTGTCAATAATAAAAATAAATTGAAGGTTGAGTGAAGAATTATCACGTGAGGCCACGTGATGAAATGAGCCGCTTCTTAGAAACAGCGGTTGGGCTCTCACGCACGAAGAGGTCAAATTCACAGTGTCGGTAGTCACATGCGTTCATGTGACAATGACCCCAATATAGGATCTTTTTTTTGTTGACAGCCTCAAAATAGAACTTTCCGATATTTGTTTCAATACTCTTTATGTTCATATATTGTTTATGAAAAGTATTTTCATTACTTTAATGTATCTACGGTAACCAACATGATTTAAATTGCAATATAAAAATTCAAATTTGTGATCTTCCAAGTTCCAACGTTAGTTGTACTAAAAAAAAAAAAAAAGTTCCAACGTTAAAATGAATCAGTTCAACCAATTTTTATTCGTTTTTTAATTTATAATTGATAGTAGTACGATAACTAGTTTCATTAATTTGCAGTTCTTTAAACTTTTATTATCTCAACTAAACTGATAGTTTCGATCATTTTCTAAGTTTACGACTCAATAAGTAAGTATATCATGCATATATTATGTGCAACTCACACTTGAGAACCATTAAAGAAAGAGTTAAATCAGACTATATAGAGTATGATTCAAAATGAATTCAAATTACGTAAATAATACAATAAAATTCAAATTCAAATACCAAAATTGGGCTTTACGTAAGAGTACCGATATTGGTGGGAAAGAGACAGTTCTTTAAAAATTTGCACGTGCGGTGACATCTGTTCGAGAGCTTAATATAGCATGTGCCAAATGAGCTCATATTAAATGTTGCTACGAATAAGATTATGTAGTTTCGAACTGCTAAAACATTTTAACTCTGAAATATTTACCGGCCCTTCCCTTGGCCTTCATTATAGTATTATCACTCATTTAAACATACATAATGCATAATATTTGTTTTGAAAAAGAACATAATGCATAATATTAATACATTAAGTAACAAAAAGATACAATTACTTCTGTTTTGGTAGACAATTGATTGCGGTTGGGGACTTCCAACTCAAACAAAAGTATGCACTTATAACTTTTGACCCACCGTTTACTTTCTCACTCCTTCATCCTCTTTTCACATTTTTTGTCAACATAGTCATCTATGATATATTTGACGGCTTTGTAATTTTTATATTGTTGATTAAATTTTGTCTTCCTCTGGATGGAGAATTTAATTCGGAGCGTGTATTGTTTGTATCTTGTCTCCCCAGTCTTACTGTTCGGCATTTATTTGGTAAGGTCGATCAAATTCCATCCAAATTTTATTCTTATCATAGTATAAATCCATCTACTTTACCAAAACAATGTAGATAAATCTCTCTTAAATTGGTCGTATCGCTCTTAACCTTCTTTTCTCGAGTGCGGGTTCAAGATTAAGATCTGAATTAGAAAAAATAAAGAATATAATTGACTTTGTATATAAAAACACAAAGAAATGATATTATTCTATGTCATTTGTTTAGATGCATGGAAGATTCAGAGCTTCCGTAACGGGTGGAATGACAACTATTATTTCCTCTTTTAAAAATAATTCAAATTTTGTTCTAATACTAAAAGACAAAGTAACATGTAAAAGATCATTGCACTTACAAAGTTTTGAACTTCAATAACATGTTTTAATTTTAGTTTGTGTTCATATCTTTTTTTTTTTTTTTTTGAAAAACAGTGCGGTCAAATTTTCTTGACGTTAATTTAACTTGTTAGTTGATTGACATAGAAATGAACATCTCTCTTAGTTGATTGAGTCACTAATCTATAATCTCTTACCTAAAATGTTACCAACAGTAAGATCGTAAGAGATACTAATAATCTTATTTTTAAAAAGAAGCTAGTGTTTCAGCCTAAATTTGAACTGGAAATTGCCTGCCGACACATTGTTACATTCATATAAGACTTAAACTATAAAATTATTATTAAAAATTTTAAAACAAAAATAAAGTCATTAAATCGACTCTGCCGTTTTCTCTCCTCCTGGTACCTTCCTTCACTTTCTTCCTTATAAACCTCTCTTTTTTCTCAACTTCATTCACCAAACCATCTCTTTCTCTTTCTGACCAAACTTTTGATGAACGTATCCCATAAATTAAAACTAACAAAGTCCAAATAGGACCCACTAATCTTTTAAGTCAATTTGATTGAAAACGATCCATACTTCTTTCATAGTTTCACAAAAAAGACTTATAATAAATGGGTTCTACTACCACCATTTCGATTCTTCTTCTTCTTCTTCTTCTTGGGTTGGTTCAGCTTGCAGTTTCAGGGCACGACTATAAACAAGCTTTGAGTAAAAGCATTCTCTTCTTTGAAGCTCAGAGATCAGGACACCTCCCTCCTAACCAGAGAGTTTCATGGCGATCTCACTCCGGTCTTTACGATGGCAAATCAAACGGCGTAAGCTTCTTATTAAAATCAAGAATCATATAAAGCTCTAATTATTACCAATATTCAAAGCTCTCTCAGTTAAACGGATTTGTTTTTCATATTATTTTAAATTGTATTTAACTAGTATAATATGATATACATACAATAGTAATTTATTTAATTACATATTTTCCATTTTCGTAATGTTTTTTTAAATTTTTGTAAATAATTATAAATGTATTAACCGCTGTCTAGATCCGTAAAATGATTTGACTTTCGGTTGACACATTATTTAACCAATATAATCAAAATCTAAGTGTTTGGATGGTTTTGGCCACCTAAACGTCTTAAGAAGCTGACTTTTAATACAGTTTATTAATACTATAATATTGTTATTTTAATCACATTAAAAAAAAAAATTAAACAGGTGGATCTAGTGGGAGGATATTATGACGCCGGAGACAACGTGAAATTCGGGCTTCCGATGGCTTTCACGGTGACGACAATGTGTTGGAGCATCATAGAATACGGAGGCCAGCTCGAATCTAGCGGCGAACTTGGCAATGCGATTGACGCCGTTAAGTGGGGAACTGATTATTTCATTAAAGCCCACCCTGAACCTAACGTTCTCTACGGAGAGGTAACAAATAACACTTTACATTACACTAATCACCTTTTTCATTACTTAGACTAATTATTGACATAACTTAAATTCGTTTTAATAACATTTTGTAACTGTTGTAGGTGGGAGATGGTAAGTCGGACCATTATTGTTGGCAAAGGCCAGAGGAAATGACCACTGATCGTAAGGCTTACAAGATTGACCGGAACAATCCCGGTTCGGATCTTGCCGGAGAAACCGCTGCCGCAATGGCTGCCGCTTCCATCGTTTTCCGCCGCTCGAATCCATCATACTCAGCTGAGCTACTCCGTCATGCACATCAGGTTATTAAACCCCAACCAAAACGAAATTCACTAGGAAAACCGAATTTTACATTCTGGTCTAGTGAAATCGATTTCGATTAAGCACATTATTTGAGTTTGTTTATATAACTTTTGAACTCCTTCCTTGATGCTTGATTACAATAGAAGGAACTATAAATAAGATTTTGAAATAGTTTTGGTCAGAACCGGAAATAAAGGTCCATAAAACGTAGATAGTAGTACTATAGTAGAAATAACATTTTCAATTCATAATATTTGCGATCTTGCCATTGATCCTAATGTGGTTCTTATGATTGCAGCTATTTGAATTTGCGGACAAATACAGAGGCAAATACGACAGTAGCATTACCGTGGCACAAAAATTCTACCGATCCGTCAGCGGTTACAATGTACTAAACACAAACTCTCTAGTCTCTAATATGAAATTTTAGTCACGTAAGAATATATTCCTTCAATTCGAGCTTTTACAAACAAAATTTTTGGTAACCAGGATGAGTTACTGTGGGCTGCTGCGTGGTTATACCAAGCAACCAATGACAAATTTTATCTAGATTACCTCGGCAAGAACGGCGACTCAATGGGAGGTACGGGGCCCGAGTTTTAACGGAATTTAGTTGGGACGTTAAGTATGCCGGCGTTCAAAGCCTTGTTGCCAAGGTAATTCACTTCAGTTTAACCGAGTTTTCTCGGTTTGATTTTGGTTTTACTTAACCGAGAATTTGTTTGGTTTATAGATTTTGATTCAAGGGAAAGCCAAAGAACACACGGCCGTGTTCGAGAGGTACCAAGAGAAAGCAGAACAGTATATGTGTTCTTTGATAGGTAAAAGTACCAAGAACATAAAAAAAACTCCCGGCGGTTTGATTTTCCGGCAAAGCTGGAACAATATGCAGTTTGTCACAAGTGCCTCTTTCTTAGCTGCTGTTTACTCTGACTATCTAACGTCATCCAAAAGAGATCTTCGTTGTTCTCAAGGAAACGTTTCTCCATCCCAACTCCTAGATTTCTCAAAATCACAGGTTTGCCTCAAAAACTTTCTTGATTTGCTTATTCACCCCAAAATTTAGAACCAAAACAATAATACAATTGAATTTGAAACAGAAAGTACAAGACTATTTATTGAGTCTAGTGTGTCGATATCGGATATTGGGACTAGACAATAGTGGGTGCGCGGGAAGATTTATTTGGATATTTTAAAATACTACCCAAAATATTGGATATAAAATTTTAATGACGTGTTAAATTCATATATATAAAATCACTACCAAAATAATACTATCTCCTGCCAGAGTTAAATAAAAAATCAAATATTTTAGATATTTTTGGATAACTATTTATTTTTTTATAATAATTTTCAAAATTTAATTTAATCCAAATGAATAATTGAGATATCCGCTTTATACATTAGGTTATCCATTAAAGTAAATTAAAATGTTTGTGAAGATTCAGGTCTTAGTATTTATAGGATAATGAGTAGCATTGGATGGGAATTGAGTAAATGGTATCACACAAGGAATATACGGATTAAGTTTGTTTAGGATAGATTGTGTAAAGATTATGTGAGCTTTTTATGGTAAAATACGGATTAAGTTACTCAATTTCGAAAATAGTGGTTATGAATTGTATGTAGAAGTAAATATTTTTATGATTTGAAAAGATATGGTCAAAGTTAGTTATGTAATTAGACCTATCTAAATGGGATTATTGATCAATTAATGGAAACTCATCAGGTGGATTACATTCTCGGAGACAACCCAAGAGCGACTAGTTACATGGTCGGATACGGAGAGAACTATCCACGACAAGTTCATCACCGTGGTTCATCAATTGTCTCCTTCAATGTCGATCAAAAGTTTGTGACTTGCCGTGGTGGTTACGCCACATGGTATAGCCGAAAAGAAAGCGATCCGAATGTTTTGACCGGAGCTCTAGTGGGTGGACCCGATGCCTACGATAACTTTGCTGACCAACGTGACAATTATGAGCAAACCGAACCAGCAACTTACAACAACGCACCACTTCTTGGTGTATTAGCCCGGTTAATTTCCGGTTCGACCGGTTTTGACCAGCTGCTCCCAGGTAAGATTTAACGGATTACATTGTTTACATGACTTTTTAATTTCTAGTCAATTTGATGAACGAGTCATTACTAACCGGTTTCTGATTTCAGGTGTTAGTCCGACTCCAAGTCCGGTTATCATAAAACCAGCACCTATACCGAAAAAGAAACCCACAACACCTCCTGGTTAGTAATTTTTAGATCTCTTATGCCAACTCATTGTGACAAACCAATTCGATTGGCTTTACAAAAATAACCAATTTTTGCTTAATTTTTGTTTTGTTTAGCAGCTACTTCTTCCCCTAGTCCCATTACCATATCACAGAAGATGACGAACTCATGGAAGAACGAAGGAAAGGTTTACTATAGATACTCAGCGAGATTAACCAATAGATCTACGAAAACATTGAAAAATTTGAAGATATCAATCACCAAGCTCTATGGTCCAATATGGGGTGTGACCAAAACCGGAAATTCATTTGGTTTTCCTCCATGGATCCAATCGTTACCGGCTGGCAAAAGCATGGAATTTGTCTATATCCACTCAGCTTCTCCAGCAAATGTCGTGGTTTCTAACTATTCTTTGGAGTGAGTAGAAGTGTTTCGTTGTGTGAAACCGGTTTACTAGCTTGTAAACTTGTTCACCTCCTTTTGAAAATATTTGGTTTAGTTAATACCGGTTCGTTAGATCTTTGAGAGGATGAGAAAGATGAATTCTCTAGTTTGTAAACATAGTGAGAGATCTGAGACTAGGAAAGCTAAGGTTGCTATAATTCTTGTTACTCAAGAAAACTTTGTCTCATTTTTAGTTTATCTAATTTATGTTCCTTTAAATTAATATCTATAGGATGCTGTCTTGGACCAATTTGGTTTTGTCTAGTGACTCGGTAATGGTAGATTTAGATCGAAGTCAATGGTTTGTACGTTATAATTAGGTCGGATGCTTCTATGGACTCGTTCATGGTAAGGCGTGGTTTCTTATAGACTTCAGAAGTACTAGAAGTTCAGACTCAGCTTTCGTCGGTCAGAACCACATTTTAACCTTTAACTATAAAGCAATTTGTCTTGAAAAATTTAGTGCTACATCGTCCGAACTCCGAAGTATAACTCTGGGTTTTTCAAAGTCTACTCTAACAAAAGTGGTCTAAGTCAGTTATGATACCAATAGAGCAAATCGGTCTGAATGTTTTTGCCCCACCACAATAAGTCCACTAACATCATAATTTTTTTTTTTTTTTTGTAGAACTTTCAACCTGTAACATTTATAAAGCCTTTTAAATGTCACTATACAAATCATTTTTTTTGTTAAGTTTTTGAAGTATTATTATCCAAATATGATTTTGTGCACACGTAAAGATAACCGTTATTTGCATTGTATGTTAACTTTTTTTCCTGCTACAAAAAAATTAATAAAATTAATTTTCAAGCATCAACATATAAAATAATGCGGTACTCAACACATTAACTCAAAAAGTTATCTTGCATTATATAAAATACATTTAAATAGTAACTTGTCACCGAAGAGAATGATCAAGCAGAGGCATGAGTGACAAACAAACTCCCAAGCAAATTACATTTCAATAAAAAGANAAGTGAAAAAAAAAAAAAAAAAGCTAATCGAACAAAACATATAATAATAAAAAAAATTTTGAAATTAAAATTGAGAGAAAAAAAAAGAGAAAATCAAACNTTTTGAAATTAAAATTGAGAGAAAAAAAAAGAGAAAATCAAAC
>OVAQ01001434.1:0-17958 GCA_900406345.1 Erysimum cheiri
GAAAATCAACACAAATCCTTCTCCCACTAACCTCCCCTTATTCTATACATACGTGGTGTTGTACTAATAAGCAATCACTATCACCACTCGGCAAATTAAACTAATTTCCCGATTTTTGGTCAATTAAATAAGAACAAGTTCATACCAAAAAAAAGGTAAAAAAGAAAAGAACAAGTCATTAAAAATAAAGAAGCAATACCAAATATGTAACAAACGGTTAGAGTTTTAGAAGAAAGTTGAGGAAAGTGGGTGAAGTGAGATATGTATGTAGAACAAATGGCTTCCGAAAGAAATTGCTCAATCCCACGCGCTCTCTTTTTATTTTATTTATTTCCTCTCCATGGTTAATCTCTCCATTTTCTAATAAAGTATGTTTCACAAAAAAAAGATGTATGGTAGTATTTCTTTTACCTGACCAAAATTTGTGTAACATTTAATATTTTAACTCTTATTACTTAGATTAAAAGAAAAGAAAATCATTAATTTTTATTATAGAATAACAATATTTTACATTATGTAAACATTTATTAATATATGTGTAAAACCTTAAACATATAACTTTACTAGACGTAGGGAGTACATGTTATATAATCATATTTTCCCTGTAAAAAAAATAATTTCTTATTTGATAACTAATAAATGTAACACATGCATATATTTATTTGTTATATGTGTTAACTTTGGTAAGACTTTTGGATTTATCTCCCTTAGATCATTTTATAATTGGAATTGCTCCAACAAATTAAGTGAAGAGAAGACTCTGAATATCATCAATCTTAGATAGAAATGTTTACCAACAAGTCTTTAAAATATCACTCATAGATAGAAAAGTACTTTACCAACAAGTCTTTAATAGGCTTTGGGATCCTTTATATATATCGTGACATTTTACCAATTAGGCTAGTAGGTGATTTTGATAACACTCGATTGTTAGCATCTCGACAATCTAGCTTCCGAAATTGATGTATTCTCATATTTGATGATACATGGAAATTATTGGTTTTGACTGTTTGATCTGTTGTATCTTTCTGGAAATATCAAAGACAAATTTGTAACAATCAATCTTGTTTGTTGTACTTTTTGTTAAAAAGAAAAAGAAAACAGATATAAAAAAACAAAGACTAGACTGCATATCTACAAAATACTATGAATCATGATTTCAAAGTTTTGCACTTTTGCTTATTAGTTTCTAAAAGCTAGAATCTAAATTTTGAAAAGAAAAAGAAATCAGAAGTCAAATGTTTTTTTATAAATTTCAGATTTTCAGGTATTTTCTTTTCAATTAATCTTAAGAAAAAATAAATGGAATACATGTATCAGGTATCATCAGGAATATAATATAAGACAATCTCTAGGAAAAAAAAAAAGACATTCTCTAGGAGGTCGGCATTGTGGAAAAAACTTTCGGTTATATCTAGCATATTAGAAAAATGCGAACCAAGTGGTGGTGACAGATACTTAGGTTCATTTCTGGGGTGAACTTTTAAATTTACCAAACATATCATAACCAATAGTTTTGTCATGTCAGATTACTAATACAAAAAAATTAAAAAGAAAAAATTAAAAAAAGAAAAAACATAATTAAAAAAAAAAAAAAGATCGACGTAATACCTTAACGCCGTCGACAGTTCTTCTACTTCATCTTCTTCGTTAGTCAAAATCAATTTTCATCGATTTTAACTCCCATGATTTAGGTTGACAAAGGAGTGGTTAGGGTTTAGATTTTAAAATTAAAACGAGATTAGATATCGGTTTGGATTGACAAATGAGTGGTTAGGGTTTAGATTTTACAATTAAAACGAAATTAAATATCGGTTTGGGTTGACAAAAGAATGATTAGAGTTTAGATTTTACAATTAAAACGAAATTAGATATCGGTTTGGGTTGACAAATGAGTGGTTAGGGTTTAGATTTTACAATTAAAACGAAATTAGATATCGGTTTGGGTTGACAAATGAGTGGTTAGGGTTTAGATTTTACAATTAAAACGAAATTAGATATCGGTTTGGGTTGACAAATGAGTGGTTAGGGTTTAGATTTTTTTTTTAATTCTTTTGTATTAGTAATCTACTAATCTGACATGACAAAACTATTGGTTATGATATGTTTGGTGAATTTAAAGGGGTGAACCTAAGTATCGTTCAGTGGTGGTGGGCTAGTGGTTCCCTTTTGATGGAAGAGTCGACATGTTGGTCTAGGCCAGGATCGATTCTCCTCAGATGCGAAATTGCTATTCATTTACCATTTAGTCACATGGATATGGACCTTTGCTTTCGGCCTATTTGAATATCCGAAGAGAAGGTCTATCCGTAGGCTGCACCTTCCTTAGGGATTAGTCTCGGATCTTTCCATAAATCTGGGAATTTACCCTGAGTTATAAAAAATATATATATATATATATATTAGAAAAATGCGTATGAAGACACAAACACAAGTACATGTGGGACACGTTCGGCCTCTCTCGTGGAACTAGAGCCGTATAGTTCCTAAGGTGTTGTGCTTGTGACTTCTGGAAATTTCTTTGTATTCAATTGGTAAGAAAGGAAGCAACGAAAAGGTAAGATTTTTTACTGTTTATTTTTGCTAAAATGGGTCGGCCGACATATGACGTTGACAGATACAAATAACATGTAATATAAGAAAAGAAAAAGAAAAACAGATCACTCACATTTTGATATAATGGAAATATATAGTGTAATAGAAGTTTAACATTTTTTGGGTATATAGTCTGGTTCTTAGTTTTTTTTTTACAATATTAATGTTATTAAGAAATAATATCTTCAAAATACTGTAAGTGCATTTAGAAATGTATTGGCTCGAATTAATTATAATAGAAATTTAAACTATTTCTTGTAAATAAAAAAAATTAGTAATTTAGCTAGATAACATGTTTTGAAATTCAAGAAAAATGAACAAGTGAAAAGTTCTTATTAAGACAAGTGTATTTGATCAAAGATTGAAATGATTTGTGTCATTGCCAATTTGTGTTCTTTTTTTTTTTTTTTTTTTTTTGACAAATTCCCCCTTTTTTTAACNTCACCCTTTTTCTAACACGAGATTTGGTGAAAAATGTTGTTCGTGAAATAGCCCCAAAGGGTCTAAAGTTATCTGAAAGATCAATGCACTAAAGCTTAAAAAACTTATACTATATGTTGAGAATCTTTTACCCTTGAACACACCGATCAATCACCAATATCACGTTCAACTTACTTAAACGCACGACTGCAAGAACTAATAAACACACTTGGCTTTACGAGTTAGAATACTCAAATTGAGATGTGTCAGAAGGTTTGCAATCCACTAATCAAAGTTGTGATTACAATTGACAAGCCTCGTACAAATTGGAGAGTCCGTAAAATCAAAAGAAAAAGATGTTTTAGTTAAAAAAATTAAATGGACGCATAGGAAACAGAGTATTTATAATACTCTTAACGACCAAATCCTGCTTGAAATAGTAAATCTTCTCCTTCGTGTAGCATTTTTCCGGTTTTTCTTAGAAGTTTAACATTTTTTCTGATTCAGTGTCTTCTCTTTAGCTCATAACCGCCTATAAGGTAATGAATAGCAATTCCGCATCTGGGGAGAATCGATCTCTGACCTAGAACAACAGACTACTCTTCCACCAGAAGGGAACCACTAGCCTAGCACCACTTGGTTTAGCACCCTCAAATTTAAATCACCTTTAACACATATGATACAAACACTAGTAAAAAAAATTTCAGCTTAACCTACATGAGCATGCATCAAGTTTTGTCAAGGGGACCATTAACCTCAAATACCACACGTTCTATATTACCGATATGACGATAACCGGATATAAATGTTAGTCAATTATGAGGACCACAATCAACTGTACTGTCACAATATTTTCTGCAACAGCGACGATGAATTAAATTATGTGGTTAAAATCTACTTGATGGTCGTCCCAGGTTTAAGCAAAAAGAAAAGAAAAAACATTTTCTGTTTTATTTGACAATATTTCAATTACTCCCACTAAAAATATTAGCTCAAAGCTGGAAGACCAAGCACATCATCATCAACATCAAATTTGAAATTTTTAGAGAAAATGATAATAATGGAATAATAAAAATGAAGTACTTAAAAAAATAGATGTGAGATATTTCTCTGTTTACATCAACATTCGAAGAGTTGAAGATGGAGTCATGAAGACAATGATGATTTATTTGAATCAAATCAAATACTGTGTATTTTGCAACTTAACCGAGAATTAACTAATGTAGTAGTGATTGTATGTTGACTGTATTGAGCTTTTCAAATCATCAAATACAAACAATATCTCCCCTTCTTATTTCCTCGTGATCTCCCTCTTCCTATGTGTTTTTGCTTGCTGAGGAATAATTCAGCATCTCCTTTGGAAGATTAATTAAATCTGAACCTCATGCTGCATATCTTTTCGATCTTTGAACTTTTATGTTCTGGGAAAAGTATTAATTAAGAAATATGATTGTACTTGATATCTTGTTTATTCAAGTAGAGATAACCTAACTTGTCGTCAAAGAAAGATGTAATGTGTTTTTTGGAAAAACCAGCGTAGCTGTTTTCCATTTTCAGTGAGCAAATGCGATGAATATCTTCGAAGAGCTCGTTCTTGTGTGTGATAGGTTGAGAAGCAGAGTCCTTGAACCGCATCCACTGCCACATTCAAGAACAAAAATCGGAAAGATTGCGAGAAAAGTGCTTCATTCAGAATAAAAAGTATAGGTTACTTTACTTGAGCTGCTTCGATCTCTAAGTCCTGCTTTTGAATATCGAAGGAGGTAGGTCGCAAGAGACAAACGAAGAATAAATCTGACTTGGCAAAAAATGACTCGTGGGTTTGACTGCAAGCACAAGGCTAAAAGGATTAGAACGTGCAAGTATACCAAGAAACTATGAAGCAGAGGATGTAATGATGAGTACCAGAAAGCTAGAATCTCCAAAAACTCCGTGTCGATCTGATAGATGTATGAAAACATTAGGTTATATATATTGATTCACACATTTACATTAAGATATATGGATCTTCTTACGCCTGTTTCTTCTTTTACTTCTCTAATGGCTGCCGCAAAAATCTCCTCACCCTATACGCAAAAAGATAAAGGTGAACTGATCACATATACAAAGGAATTGAAAACTTGTTGCTACAGATATAATACACACCTCGTCAACAACTCCTGTTGGGATCTTCCAGATACCTGACCCGCGTAATGTACCATATTTTTCCTGCACCACAAGAATCTGCGCCTCTAGTTTTATTAATTTTAAGATGCAGTACCCAAATGGAGGTAACTTTTTAACCAGCAAAATTAAACACTGATTGTTCACTATAATAAACCGTTTGCGTTTCATTTACATGCTATGATGATTAGAATATTATAGACTTGGAAATACAAAGAGAAACAATCGATCGTGTCGTAAGTACCTCTTTGTTATCGTTCAAGACAACAGCACCAACACGAACACGATGGGAAGCATTCAAAGGAATAGTACTCTCGGCTTCGGGAATCCAGTAAACTAGCATCAGGTAAGTTGGCTCGGCGTGGTGGTACCGGAAACCTTCCTGCATAAATTATTTATCGGACCAGGTTGGTTCATCCTTCACTGTGATAATATCTCGGCGGGCGATAACTTGGTATATTGACTACACAACCATTAACTTAAATATGTCCGTCCATGTACAAACTTAAGAGAACACAACACGTACGTACGCTCTTTCAATATCAAACGTTTTATAGATTCGTCACGGACGGTTAGTGTTGTTTCATCTCAAAACTAATTAGCACTGAGTATTTGTCTTAGACGTTAATATGCAAGACTTAGGCATCACCTTAACTGCGGGTTCCACGAGGTTTACGTGTGAGAGAGGCAAGTTTAACCAGACTCCCTTTTTACCCTAAGGAAACAAAAAAAAAAGGTATCAGTTTTCAAAACCAAACACTCACTCTAATAGAGGAAGATGCATGTGATTGCACCAGCACAAACCTGTAACCGCCACTTCTCGAACGAATATCTAAGCGCTGCAACAAAACACTTGGGATCCATAGGAGTTTTCATCTCCACGATCACTCCTCCGTAGTCATCATCCACAAACGGAAGTACCTCACAAGTCTTGTGTTCTACTCCATTAATTAGAGGAGCCTCTTGGTCTGACATGCTTCGAATTCTGAGAAATTAGAGGAGATATTGGAATCAAGTGTTCAACCAAAGGAAGAAGATAGAGAGAAAAAGGAGAGAGTGTGGTTTCAACGAGGCAAATGATTTCGAAATGAGAACAACTACGACGCGGTAATGGCAAGTCAAGTGCTTATATAAATACATTTAGATATTTACTACCAGTCTACCACCTACTGTATATAGTGGGGTGGGTCATAAATCATAACCATATATGCACACATTCATAATGGCCTTCACATTAACTCGACTCGGCCCTTCGTTGGAGTGACGCAGTCCCACACGTCATTATGAACGCAAAAATAAATATATGCACACGTAACACACCCTAATTAGAAAGAAATTTATACTTAGATAATGTCATGTCTAGTTTTAATTTTGAGCAATCATTCCCTTGACGACCTTATAGAGTGCAGTGGAAGAGGAAACTAGCCGAGGAAAAAAATAATGCGCCCACCGTGGGGCTCGAACCCACGACCACAAGGTTAAGAGCCTTGCGCTCTACCAACTGAGCTAGACGGGCTTTTGTTATTTCGGTAGCAGTATGAACTATATAGCGCATGATATTAGCGCCATTTATATAAACCACTGGTCATCTTTCTATTTGAACAATTCTTTGACAGACATTTTTAAACCTAAAAATATTTCTTTCTCCACCTGTGAACTACATTAGATCATGAGCATCCCGATTAAATTACACAAACAAATGAAAGGCCAACCTTTCTATGCCGGTTTGGCTCTGTACCTAGCAGCTACAAGAACACTTGGCATCTGTTCTTGTGCTGCTGGCTAGCCATAAGATCCATGTGAAGCCGCTCAATACCCACAGGCTCGGTATCTCTCAAGAGGAAGTGGGAAAAGCCAAATGCTCGTGGAAGTGATTTTATCAAGGTTAATAAGATGCTTCTGAAACTCTGTTAATACATCATTATCGACATTCTCCTCCACATTCGATTCTGACTATAATCTGAATACAGTATGAATTCTCTTTATGATAAATCTCTCTTAGTACTCTGAAACATGACCACAAATATCTATGCCATAAATTACAAGACAAGAATGTTGACCAAAGAGGGACACAAGTTCTTATGCCTAAGAAGTAAGAACTGCAACCGACGTGGTCAGATCCATACGCCTGCCTGGAACTGATCAGACCATATCTCTGCTCGGACATCAAACCAATATTATAGTTGTTGATACAATCAGTGGTCCATCATCTTCTCGACGCCTTCTGTCTTAATTGCAGAGACTTAATGGAGCCAGAGACAGATGCCTTGATGCTACTAAGGATCTCTCGTACTACAAAACAAACAAGAACTCTCGACACTCGGAGAAGAAGGAGATTTTGTGAGGAACTAGGGCTCTGTTTTGCGCCTCAAGACAAAATGGTGGTTGGTTCCGTAGACCACTTCCATACTTTAACTTGACCACTTCCGTCCCCGGTGAAAAATATGCCCCCAGGACCTATCTGGATCGACCGAATCTCTTGCTTTGCTAAAATTTTGCCCCTTTCCGTAAACCTTACAAAAGAAGGAAGGACTAAGATTTTGAAAGTACAACAAAGCTGTAGACTCATGAAACAAACAGCACTGGATGGACTTACGATGGCAAGTCATAGAGGTGCAACAAATTGTCATTGCACGAACATAGCAATACTGGCTTGGCTTCTGCATCATGGACGCCACAGAGAGCTAGCACGCCCTTAATCCAAGTAGCCATTGAGAACTCATTAGTTACATATAGATTGAACCAAAAGAGAGGATAACATTTCACCAAAAACGCAAGGAACTGTACGTATTCTTCTTTGTGAGTATACGTCACTTCTAAGTTTCCACCTTCGGTAGCAGCCCATATCTACAGCGCAAAAAAAAAACCCAACAGGGGATAATGTCATATTCAGGAATCGAGCCAGGTAAAAAACCTTCTAGCCAGTTTAAAAACAAACCTTGACAGTATTGTCTAATGAACATGACAGAAGAAATTGATCCCAGCAAATGAGAGACATGACAACTGAAGTATGCTCTGTAAGCGTTTGTATACACTGCAGATTATCTAGGCTCCAAACCTATTATTTACAGACAAGGCCGACCTATTAGCTCAAATAAAAAACAGAAAAGGGAGTTTTAATTCAGGTATGATAGGCACTACTTGCTTTTATAGAATTGTCCATGGCACCGGAATAGAGTCTGTTTGCTCCAACATATAAAGAAACAACTGCAAGAGTGTGGCCTTTTAGTGATGCAGCTGGATCAAAACAGCTAGTGGCACTATTGTATCTCCAAACCAAAATAGAGCCATCCTGCACAGAGAGTGATATATCCTTGTAAGAAAAAATTCTCACATAGCCAAAATCCAATAGATCTGTAGATTTCTATCACATAGCTGAGTTTTCCCAGAGATGAAGCAAAGATACTCGTAAGTCGTAATGATATTTCAGGAGAAAAAAAAAAAATGACGTACACACATGACGCTGAAGCACAATTCTACTCCAAGGCCTTAGAAAAAAAGTTGACAGTCAGTAAAAGTATTTACCTGTGTGCCAGCGAAGAGCAGATCAGTACCCACAACCAGTGAATATACTTGGCCAACAGGTCCAGTGAGACTCAGGTCTGCATTATTTTGGATATTCCATGCCTGCAAAATACGTGTATATATATTCAAAAATCTATGTCCGTAACAGCAATTAAACTGACATAGGACAATGCCAGTGAATCATAATCTGAACTTACCTTAACAAGATTTGGCATGCCAACCAATAGCCAGGGGCCTTCACTAATCATGCAGCCAACTTCCCCACCAAGATTGAGTACACCTGTACACTACATCATAGGAAAAACAATACTACAACGATAAGCAGGCTTAAATATAGTCAATCTAAAAAATATCGGAAAACATTCTTTGATGCAAACATGCTTATCAATACTACATAAAAAAGGGTTCTGCAGAGTGATAGGCCAAAATGGCACATCCCTTGGTCCAGTCCTAACAAAGCAATGACAAGTATCCATAGAAAAAAAATTCAAATCCAAAAACAATAAAAGCTGAGACATGAACAATTAAAAGACAAATAAAAACCTGCCCAGAAGCACAATCCCAGATCCGCACAGTTTCGTCTTTACTGGCAGTGTAAAGCTTATCGGATCCTGATGGAAGAGCAATCCCAGTGACAACCTGCTCAAGAAATCAGAACCAAAAAACCTATCAACATGGCCAACAAGCACAAGAATCCAGCATCACTTATAAAAAGTCCAACAACAAGAAGATACCTTCTGATGGCCGTCTAGCTGCGTCAACAATGAAAAACTATCCCCTTTGCTCCAGCAGTGCAAGTATCTACATTTATCACCGTAAGGGCAATTCCCATCAACCCAAAAATTGCAAAGTTTCTCCGTTTTGGTGACTGTTCTATTCCCACCGAATCTCCCCCAGCTATTAGCACTCCCGCTGAATCCAGGCCCTCTCCGGTGACTCGGACCCGCAAAACCAGACTCATCAGCGACCCTTTTATTCGAAGACGACGAAGAAGCTGCGACGGGACCCGGACCCGGCAATTCTCTGTGCAGATAAGGGCAAGGGTAGCGATTGCACCGGCCAGCTCGCCAGTGGTAACAAACCTTCTGATTCGTGTCCGTCGTCGGTCGATGGGAGCCGCCGCCTAGTCTATGAAAGACTCTCTTGTTTCCTCCGTTCATATCTAAATCCATCGAATTGGGTTCTCTCTAAATTACAAGAATTGGCTCAGAAAACCCGGAATTGGATTATCCTGTAAACCGTCGAACGGATCATTACTGTTCAAAAGACCAAATCCGATCATAAGTGAAAAAACAAGCGCGAAACCCTAGCAATAATTACCTCTCTGAATCAAGTATATAAATACAATACAAACTCTCTCATAAAGAAGGTTCCTTTAATTAATCAAAATTGGAAGTGATTGATTGATTGAAGAGGAATGAAAGAATATGCGAAGCGGCTTGTTTTGTTATCTTCGGATGTTCTTGAACATATATATTAGATCCCTCCACGTCAGCTTCACATTAATGGTCGTTAAATTTCTTTTTTTTTCTTTTTCTTTTTAACACCAAATCGTTAAATTTCTAATTGTTACTGTATATTTTACGTTGTATTTATCTCTTATTGTCAAAATCAAATTTCTATAAACTATTGTTAATCAAAGTTACAGATAATACATACAACGCAAATTTCTTTTACTCACATTTCTTACAAACTACACCTGTGTAATAATAATCTACAATCTTCACTAGATTATAGGGTCTTTACTCAGAACTTGAGTACAGCTTGTGAAGGAACACAGAGTAACTATACATTACTCAAAGGCCAGCCTCTGACTGCCAACAAGTGAAGCATATGATCCCTTTTGCGCCACCAGTTCCGAATGTGTTCCAAGCTCTATGATCTTACCATCAGAGCATACAGCAATCTGATGCGCGCTTTGGACTGTGCTCAATCTGTGAGCGATGACTAATGTTGTCCTGTCTTTCATCAGACGGTTCAACGCACTCTGCACCAAGCGCTCGCTCACTGCGTCAAGCGCACTTGTGGCCTGCAACAAGAAAGCAAGAGAGAATAAGCAGACAAGTCTCATATTATCTTGAAACGGAAATTTCTGTGTTCTTGTTTGAATATGCTATTACTTAGGTAAGGGTTCTAGCAAAGCAAAAGGTCCATCAGAGGCGAGATTATTAAAAGAAGAGTCTCTCTCACCTCATCGAGAATCAAGATGGGGGCATTCTTCAGCAGAGAACGGGCTATGGCAACTCTCTGAAACGTTGATGAACAAGCACTACATTAGAGCGGTAGCAAAATTCTATAAGGAGCCAAAAACATATAGCTCTTAATGTTTCTATACCTGTCTCTGTCCTCCGCTAAGCAAACCTCCTCGTTCACCAACCAGTGTATCGTAACCCTATAAACAAACACCGGTATTGCTCAGAAGGACTGAAGAGCATTTGCCAGGAAGAACAGGTGAGTTGTTGCACATAAGTCACACGAATCCGAACCTGAGGAAGTGAGATTATGAACTCATGAGCGTTGGCAGCTTTGGCTGCCTTTATGATGTCGTCCTTGGACACATGAGCATTGGGGAGACCATAAGCAATATTCTCGGCCACGGAGAGAGAAAAGAGAACGGGCTCCTGAATCACACAGAAATATAACCTTTGAAAAAGAGGATAAGATATAATCAGACCATGCCTGACCCATTTAGATGTTACGTATACACACCTGATTCACAATTGAGACAACCTTAGCCCATTCAGTCTTGTCAAACATCCTCACATCCTCTCCACCGACGGTAATACGTCCTTGTGTTGGCTGCGAGAATCGAAAATTTAACCTATCAGCATTATATAAAAGTGGCTTCAAACTTACATTACACTTCAAATTGGAAGATGAGAGTAGATTAACCTCATAAAAGCGTGCCAATAACTGTACAATAGTACTTTTTCCCGCACCACTAGAGCCAACAAGAGCAGTTACGGTACCAGAATTCAACGTCAAACTAAGCCCATCAAGAACTTTCACGTCAGGTCGTAGAGGATAAGCAAAATGCACATCTACACTAGACAAAATGGAACATGGAAAGAAAAAGGTAAATCTACAGTTAACCTTAGAAAATTAGAGGGGTTGGGGGCTTTTAAAGTAATATGAGGAGGTTTTGTCTTGGTCTGGTTTTACCTTCAAGACAGACATCTCCTGCCCATGTTAGGGTACGTAGATTGTTATTTGATTTCAGATCTGACATGTAGTAATTATCGAGGTGACCGATATTCACATTAGGGCCAGAGGACAAGAACAATCTAAGATTTTCATCTTGGACTTTCTTTGCCTGTATATCTTTTTCTAACCCGTAGGCAAGAGGCTCATCTATGTCCACCGCGTTTAAAATAGAATTGATCCTGTCAATAGCAGCAAAAGTCCCACGTAGATCTCCAAATGTGTTTACAAGCCCTTGGACCTGGAAAACAGAATCACTGATTATGGTAAACCAAATGGCAAGTATAACATATGGGTAACAGTAAATGCTGTGGAGGAGGTACTAACGGCAAATGTTAGAGTAAAGGTGTATCCAATGAATGAAACAACTGTTCCAACAGCGAGCTCACCCTGCGTAGGAGAAAACTTTAAGAATAAGAATTAAGAACCAAGAAAATAAAGTGAAAAGGAGCAAAAAAGGTACCGGCATAAGAAACTACATAAAAGATAAATAAGATAAATAAGAGATTTTTAATTCTTTAGTTTTGATGATTTAAAAATTTCAGAAGGTAGTAGCTTTATGTTAGCTTAAAACACCCAGCACAATCATCTATTCCAGAAAATATGAATGATAAGTAACACGAACTTCTGTAAGAATAATTTGTCAGACCATGTTTTCTCTTTATGTGTTACTAGCCAAGAAGCTTTACTTCAACTTCGATGATCAAAACGGCAATCAAAAAGTCTTACGGGAAGGCATATCTTACCGTCTTCACCTTGCTTCCCCCAAGACAATAAAGAGCCAACAGTGAAATATAAACAGCAACTCTTGTTATAGATTCATTTATTGATTTGAAAGTACCAAGCTTTAAGCCGCTACGCTGGAAAGCAAGAATCTGTACATCAAACAGAAGATTGGAATAATAGATCATGTAACAGTTAGAAAAAACAACAATTGTTTAAGAAGATATGACTTTTAGCTAGTAAGAAGTCTGAAATATGACCTGACTACCGAAGAGAGACATCTGACGTTTTTCACCACTGAATGATCTTACCTATAAAGAGAGAAAAATTACAAGCGTATTCAAAGCAAATCAAAGTTTCTATACTTAGGTTAATCTGCCCTAAAACATACAAATACAGTGACGTAAGAACTTACAGTTCGGATTGCAGAGAATGTTTCTGATACACAATCAGACATTGTTGCTTGGGCTAATCCATGTGCTATATAAACAGGAGCAGTCGACCTCTTGTATACAGCTTTTGAGATTTGACCGAGTGAGCAGATGTAAAGGTAAGCAAAGATAACGAAAGTGATTACCAAAAAGAAAAGGTTTAGAAGAAATGAAAAGGACATAGAGGATTTACCAACTAAAACTGAAACAGCAAGCATCAATAGACCAAGCACAGGTGCAAGTTGAGGAGAGAGAGTAAAGAGAATGCAGATTGTTCCAAAAACCTAAAAAAGGGATAATGCATGAGTCATAAGAACTGGGCATTCTTGAGATGCAACAAGATACTCTCTGTCATTGATAGAACTCCAAAAATAACATCAGACAAAACACCAGGCTAAAATTTGTCTGTATTTATTATGCAAAATGGAAGTACAAACACAAATCTCACATTTGCATAGTAAAGAAATGGCTTGCCTCGGAAAATGCCCTAAATCCACGATCTCGGGAGATGTTATCATTCACAACGCTATTCAGAGCACCAAGATCAGACGTGAGCAGCCCCGTCAGCTCTCCTACCTACAACAAACGAACTCAATTTAACATAATGACTAGGAAGGTTTGTGCCAAAAGTTCCCAAACCTGAACAAACTAAGTAAGAAAAACACAGACCTTATATTTGTCGAAAAACTCAGCCTGCAAATATTTAAAAACCACAAACAAACAAAAACACCATCAAAGATATATTTCAAAAGTGATAAACCACAAAAGCTAACAGTAGCTTAAGAAAACTTTGATCACACCAAAGAAACCATACCTTCTGGATCAAAACCCTTCTGAAAATCTGAGCTCTTAATGTTGCCATAACGTTTTCCCAGATAGCAGTCATGTTGGTCACAAAAACAATGGTAAATATCGGTTCCAAGGAGTACAAAAGAGCAATTTTGCTCAGCAGACGCCACAGAGGCTCCGGTCTCACCCCAATCAGCACTTCAAAGAATCTACCTTTACTCAAACGATAACACTGACCATTATAACAGCTTCACAAAAGATAAAGAATTAAACACAGATAATAAAGCTAAGCCATCTGGGTGAAGCAAAACATGAATCATACCCAAACTTAACCTAAATTCATACCAAATAAAACATGGGCATAGAGAGTTGAGAGAGTACAATTACAATCGCTTAATCGAAGAATCGATTACCAGAAAAAATAGGCATAGAAAGAGTGCAGGTGCTGCAGGCAATGAGAGTGAAAAAGCAAACAGCGAGTCTAAGCCTGTGGTTGTTCATCAAGCTCCACACAAGGCCCCAGGTGATTAAATCCTTGGATTGGTCCTTGTCATCCTCCGATTTGGATCCTTCAATCTTTGGGTCTGATTCACCCACGATAGGCGGCGCTCCAGTGACATAGGCCCGAGCCAAGCCATCAGATTTCACCCTCAACGAAGACCGAAACGGCGCAGTGGAGCTAGGTAAGCTGCGGAAGGAAAGAAAGGGCTTTAGCCCGCACGGTCTAAGGACAGAGGCATGGCACCGTCTACGAGCAACGAATCCGTTGGTGCCGTGGTGGAAGAGGAGAGTGGTTGTTGCAGTCGCCATAGGTATCAATCCAACCAGCTTCACCACTGTAGAGATTGTTTGGGTAATTTTATTAGAAATTAAAAAAATAAAAAGAATTTCACTTTCCTTTCTCGGGACCTCACAAAAAGCCACGTGGACTGGTCGATGAACATAGAAGTAGTATAGTAGTAGTAGTAACGTCTTCTCTTTTTTTTCTTTGGCATCACATGACATCATAGTAACGTCTTTCTAATACGGATAATACTGTTTAAGGGAAGAATTGCAATGATGGGTCCACTATCTGATAATGAGATTATATAAATAGTACTTGTCATCCATTCATAATAGTATCTGGAGTAGGTTAGGTCATGATTATTTGCCGCCAATATATAATCATAATGTTGGAAGCTTTTCTTTTCTTGCAAAATTGTTTTCTCAAAAGGACTCCAAAGAAAAGTTTTGGGAAATCCATGGATTTGATGTGTGAACTTTAGCTTTCATCAAAATTGATCATCATGTCTCCAAATTGAGAAATCCAAATAGTACTTAGAACTTAAGCTATATCATCATCCACAATTCCCAAGTAGTACAGTTCTTTTGCTACGAAATATCGCACAAGCACTCAAAATTTTCATTGAAAGAGCCTCAGAACTTTTGCTATTCAAGAAAGTACCCAAAATTTTTTATATGTCAAGTGGCTCTCTAGGTATTTTGCTATTTATATAAGTGCCCGAAATTTACTGCTACTGGCCAAAAATTTTTACTATTTGCCAAAATAGTATGTTTTCTCTTTACAATATCGAAACATTTGCTACATTCATAAATATTTAAATCCCTTGATACTCTTAAATGTAGAGTGCTCTGATCTTTCTGTTAATTATATATAAATTTCTTGGAGAAAAATGTCAGGTAAATCCTCAAATTTTTTAAATAATTTTTAAAAAAACGCATCAATTTTTTAATGGTGGCATTAGATCTCCAATTTCTTTTGACTGCTATTTATGAACTGCTAGAAACTTTTGTTATTCATCTGATATCCCCATAACTTTTGCTATTCACTTAGGATCGTTTCTTATTTACGTAAGTCCATGTGGAACTTTTTGTATTTACGTAAGTGTCTCGCATCTTTTGTTAATTACAGAAGAACCTGAAAAACCTTTTGATATTTATATAGTGCCTAGAACTTCTTCTATTTACAAAAATTCTCGGAACTCTTGATATTTGCCAAGCCTCCTTGAGTTTTGATATTTGCTGAAGTGCCAGAAATTGCTATCATCAACCAACCTGGACTTTTGCTATTTTTATGCAAGTGTCTAGAACATTTCTTAGCCACGGAAATGCCAGAATCGTTTAACTTTTACAGGTGAGCCCAAACTTTTAGTATTATATATTTTAATTGCTGCTTATAAGGAGACCAAGATTATATAATGCACTCAAAAATACTTCCATTTGACAACACCTTTACTGAATAATTTACATTCGTTTCTCACACTACCAACAAAAATAAGATCCGTTCTAAAAATGGATATCAAATATAAAAAAGGTATAGTACCAAATATGGAAATGTAAATCGAATTAATAATTCCATAGCGACACGTCGTCATTGTCGTCCACATCATAACTATAACTCCATTGTCCGGACGGCGGCGGCAAAAGCATCATCCCTTCCGCCATATTAGCCATCAAACTCGGCATCCCAAACATCGCCTCCTCGTCTATATAAAACGAATCGCTCTGTTCCGCCGATACAATAGCTTCCACCATCGTCTCCTCCATGTCAAGGCCATGATCCGTCGTCGTATCACACATCTCATCTTGAAAAGCCAACGCAGCTTCAGCCGCCGCCTTCTGGATTTCCTTGGCGCATGTTGACTCCGGGATTCGTAGCCGCCAAGCCGAGTCAGCGAAATTGAGGCAGGCTGATCGGCCACGGAGGGCTATGGCGGCGACGTCGTGAGCACGAGCTGCCATCTCGGCGGTTGGGAAAGTGCCGAGCCAAATCCTCGTTTTTTTGTTTGGCTCTCTCAACTCAGACACCCACTTACCGGAGTTTCTCTGACGAACTCCTCTGTAAATTGGGTGACGAGTCTCCCGAAACTTCTTCCTTCCCGCCGGTTTCTTCGGACAGCTCGTCGCTAGCGTCGGACAATAATCTCCGCCTGATGAACCCGGAGACTCGTAATCGGAGCCAAACATTTCGGAGAAAGCAGAAAATGAGTTCATTGAGCAATACTCTGTTTTCAAAAAATACTGGATAAGGTTATTAAGTAGAGTAACCAAAAGATCTATGCGTTTGTTGGATTGATAAAATATTTATTTGTCTCTCTCTTTTTATTTTCTTTCCAGGTGGATTTATAGGCAGTGGATTAAGTTGGAGTGAGAGCTTGCTGTTTACTTATATGGGAGGAAGATATTGGATATTTTGTCTTGGTCGAACACGGAGTTGAGGGCCTTAGGTTGTCTCTGGGGACGCCACGTGGATAAGACACAGCTAAGCGGTAAGCGATCCCACGGTTTTGTAATTGTTTAGGCTGTGAATCACTCATAGTCTGACACGTGTCCTTTGACCCCAACTTGGTATGCTTCTGACCTTCACTCGTTACGCCTTTATGAGTTTTTTAACTTCTTATTGTATGAATGTGTGGCTGTTGTTTGTGCTGTACGATAACCATTATTATTAATAGATTTTTTTGGCATCTTACGACAAACATTATTAAATACTGTATTACTTTTCCATGAATAAACAAATTGTTATTAATAATAGTCCGTCTATAAAATAATACAGACATAAAGGAGATATTTTTAAATGCTCTTTATGTCTTATCTCCCTTGACATATCGTGCACTGCAAATACTTCTAGAGTATAGTGAGAGTAGATATTTACCCAAAATTTAAAAAAACTTCATATTAACTTTTGAATTAGAGAACATACAAAACTTTGATTAAAAATTACAGTAATCGAGTATGAAAGTACGCATGTTATTAGTGAACTATAACCCGTTTAGGTATTATAGTCTTGAGAAATCCATAATTTGGAACTTAGAAAGGCCAATCATCATTCTAGATTTCTAGTATGTGAATTTAGGTAAATCAAGCCAAGCTGTTCACAAAAATTTAGTTTAATGTGCCATCCTATAATTTTTGAAAACTAACCAATTTTACGATATTATTTTTTATAAATTTGTGTATTGTTTCGAAAATTCTGAATATGCTAGAGTAGTTTCCTATGATTTCATGGAGGCTATGAAAATTGAATTTTAGATTTCTATAGTATTTTGATAATTAAAAAAGTCGAAGTTACGAAGACCAAGGAGCTGCTTCCCTCAACGAAATGAGCTCC
>OVAQ01001435.1:1229-17952 GCA_900406345.1 Erysimum cheiri
CTGAATCCGAGATGCAAATTAGGAAAATCCCACATGAACTTGTGCAACAAGATGTGATTCAGCGATATTCACAGTCTAACAATAGACTAATAATCTTGGTAATATAGCTAGGGAGATTTGATTTCTTCAGCCTATCTAGAGTTTTATGGCTCTGTTGTTTACTTAATTTTAATTAATAAACTGTCAAATATGTTTTCAGGGTTTCTGTGGAACACTCACTGAGCCAATAAATAGTCTAACTAAGGACAGGGATCTTAAACTAAACCCAGAGCTAAAAGGAACACTGACAGCATTATGCAGTGATCCAACAACAACAGTAGTTGTAATGAGTAGAAGTGGCAGAAACATATTAGACAAAGTATTGTTAATGTCTCCTTACTCTTTGTCTTTGCTTATATATATATTATCACACATTTATATATATCTTGTGACTGATATGGTACTCAAAACTTCAGCATTTTGGAGAGTATAATTTATGGTTGGCCGCGGAAAATGGATTGTTCCTAAAGCATACTACTGGACAATGGGTGACAAATATGCCTCAAAACATGAACCTCGATTGGGTCAATGGTGCCAAGGTTGGTAAAAAAATCAAGCCTGATGATAGATCTTTTATTACTTTATATATGTTTCTTGAATTGTTTTTACTTTGTATATTGTAGAATGTTTTTAAGTACTTCGCTGATCGAACTCCAAGATCGTTCTTTGAAGCAAGCGAGACTTCGCTTGTGTGGAATTACGAACATGCAGGTGATTTATATTAGTTTAATGGATTGTCTTCTCTTTCTTTTTTTCTTTTTGTTTGCTTCCAACCACTTTTTATCTTCTGTTAAAATTTCCATTTTTTAACTCTCCTTTTGTAAGATGTCGAATTTGGGAAAGCACAAGCAAGAGACATGTTACAATACTTACACGCAGGACCAATCTCTAATGCATCTGTTGATGTTGTTCGAGGNTGTTCGAGGAAACCATTCTGTTGAAGTCCATGCCAATGGTGAGAGTAAGGTAAATAATTGCTTCTCATTTTTTCTTTTCAAGTATTCAGATAAGTATGAGCCTACTGTAATTTGGTTTTATAAGTCTTTTTATGTTCTTTCTTTGTTTCTTAGGGAACAGCAATTGGTCGTATATTGGGAGAAATAGTGCATAGAAAGTCTATGACTACACCGTTTGATTTTGTCTTTTGCAGTGGTTATTTCTTGGAGAAGGTAAAGCTTATCATACATATATATATATATATATATATATCTACTAATCACACACTAGATTCTATCCGTCTGGCTTTTTCATACAAATGGGTCGATAAATTTTACAGGACGAGGACATTTACACATTCTTTGAATCAGAAATCTTGTCGCCCAAGTTATCTTATGAAACAATGTCGAAGTCTCCTTCAAGTAATCATTCCCTAAAGAAGAAGAAGAAGGTTGCGTTGAACGTTCTTGACCTCAAGAAAGAGAATTACTTCTCTGCAGCCATTGGACAAGCTCGTACGAAAGCTCGCTATGTCATTCACTCATCTCACGATGTTGTCGATTTGCTCCACAAGCTTGGGGTTGCAGATCCAACAACAACAATGACTCGCTCATTTTCTGATAGCGAATTATATGATCAGAGTCGCAATGCCAAGGCAAATTTGAAACGCTGGACAAATTCTGTCAGACACCGTGCAAATCAACAAATCAACATGTACGAAAAGTGCTAGGTCCTGGATTTAACCGTTTGTAAACCTTAATTACTAGGTCTTGAATTTATAATATTATCAGCAGATAATACATAAATCTAGTTTTTATCTATCATCAAATGTGGAACAGGAACACAATACCAAGTACCAACAAAACAAAACAAAAAGTTAACTTTCTGACGCCAAGTATTATAAAATAAATAATCTTCTAATTTTTTTTTTTTGAAACAGAAAATTTAGATTATTTTTCTATTTGTGCGTGTCATTCTTGTAAAACATTGCCGTGGTGTGGTGGAGGAAGGAGGAGGAGCTTAAATAAGGTTAATAATAGTAAAGTGGCGGTTAGGCCTGGGCATATGAATATTCGGTTCAGGTTCGGGTCCGGGTCGGGTCCATTCGGGTTAAGGTATTTTTTTTGGAATATAAAACCTATTCGGGTATTTAGAATTTTCGGCTCGGGTTCGGTTCGGGTCATTCCGGGTTTGGGTCGATTCTCGATATAAAATCGAATACTCGTAAATACCCGGAGACTTTGACAGTTCCGCTTCGGATAGGAACTTTAAACCCTAATTTACCTAAAAATACCCGAAAGTATCCCAAAATACCCAAAAAATTATCTTCGAATTATTCAAATAGTATTTGAATTATCCGAAACAATTATAGCTTAGTTGCACTAAAAGTATCTAAATTACCCCAAAAAATATCCAAATTACCTAAAAATACTCAAATTGTCCAAAAGTATCTTAAAAAATCTGAAATATCCAAAAACAATTATAATTTTGAATAGTTAGATTATTACAAGTATAAATATTACTAATATATATATATGTATTTATGTTTTGGGTCTATTCAGGTACCGTATTTTTCGGGTCAGGTTCATTCGGGTTCGGGTACTTAAAAAAAAAAAATTAAAACCCGTTCGAGTATTTGACCGGTTTCGGTTCGGGTTCGGTACCTCATTTTCGGATCAGGTTCGGGTCGGTTTTTTGGGTCTGGATATTTTGCCCAGGGCTAGTGGCGGTCGCATATGGAAGGAGCAAGGAGCGTGGTGGTGGAGGAAGGAGCAAGGAGCGTAGAAAATGGCATTATAGGGTAGTGCCGTGACGATAGATATGGCATACAGGCAGTGGCGGAGCCAGAATCTTGATTTATAGGGGTCATATATATTTAATTATTTTTATTTTATTTATATTAATACTAATTAATATTTAAAATATAAATTGTCAAGAATACTTTTTCTTTTATCTAAAACAAAATTATATAATCTATTTTTTCTTAATGTTAAATAATAAAAAAATGAACATACATGGGTCGAAGGCATGAATCGATCACATTTCATGGGGGTCATTATGAAACTTTTAATCAAAAACATCTAATAATCTTTATAAAATTTACCTTACAATTGAAAAATTATAAATGTTATGGGGGTCAACTGACCCCTCTTCCTATGCACTACTTCCGCCACTGCATACGGGCAAGGAGGAGGTGGAGGTGGTGGTGGTGGTGGTGGTGGAGGGAGGAGGAGGAGTGTACGTAAGGTTAATAATGAAGTCGCGGTGGCATATGGAAGGAGCAAGGAGCGTGGTGGTGGTGGAGGAGGAAGGAGCAAGAAGCGTAGAAAATGGCATATATATAGGGCTCGATTGGCAGATCACATAATAGAGCAGTAGCTGTAAGGAGCAGAAGCAGTATGCTGCTGAAGCTGTATGCTCTAGTTAGAATTATATATTTAAGCGATTGGTAGAGTTGTGATTGATTACACATACAAATACTAAAAAATATTTTAGATATTTATTTATATTTTAACTAATGTATTATGTATATATATTATTTTTATGACATAAATTTTTCTGATTTTTTAATATTTAAATAATATTTTATCAAGTTATTATTTTCATAAAAATATTATTAACGTATTAATTAAAGTGACTGGTAAAACTGTGAGTGATTATATATAAAATTATATTAAAATAATTTATATTTAATATATTATATAATTATATATATGAAATTATATATTAATATAAATGTATAATCATTCATAATTCTCAAATTTTCTTAGTTTTTATATTTAAGTATATTTATTAATTATTATTTAATTAGCATATTATATTAAAATAATATAACAAATAAACTAAATAATATTTATATATTTTAATTTAAATAAATAAATCAATTTTATAAAAGTTATTATATACTTAAAGCTCCATGCTTAGGAAAAGCTTCATGAGTATAGAGGAAGGAGCATTTAGAGAGCATTTAAAACTTCCAAATGCTTTCCTATATGCTTTGTTAACAAAAGTTGATTGGTTAATAAAAAGCATAATGCTCTTCTAAATGCTCTCCCAATCAAGGCCATAGTATAGGGTAGTGACGTGACAGTAGATATGGCATACTAGGTAATTTAAATTACCTCTCTCTTTTTTTCAGTTAATTCAATATTTGAAAAATTATATGTCATGTCTGATCTAATATCTATATAGGAAATTGTATAAATTTCATCGTGATAATCTTAGCAATTATTGTGCTGTCTAAGTTCTTTTCTTTTGATTTGTGACGAATTTGTAGTTGTCTACGTTCTTCTTTTTGTAGTTGTCTCTAACTTCCATGTAAAAACTAGAAAGAAGACAACAGTTGTAGGTGTTGTAAATGATTCCTAGTATATATATTGTATATATATGTTTTTTTTGTCAATATTGTATATATATATTATCAACTTAATACTACAAAATTTTAGTAGATCGTTATTTAATTTTAGTATATACTATTCATTTCTAATTACTAAATTATGTAAACAATCAACTTTCTACATTCTAAGATATAGTATGTAAGGAATTATTATAACTTATATTTTACACAATAAATAAATAAATTTACATCATATATAACTAATATTTACCAATCATGCTTTTATTTTTAAAAATGTTCAGCTAGAATTCTAAAGCTACAACAAAAAAGAAATATTTAACCTCAATTTTATAACAGAAAATCTAAAGTTACCGCCTGAATCAATCGGACCCTAAGTCACAAAAATATTTTAACTCGAATGAGCTTAACCGAAAAAATATCAGATTTAGATAGATATATGAACCCTTTTATATTCCTAATTTGACAATGGTAAATTAACAAACCCTTTCAAATTATATACATATATATGTATATATATATATATATTATTTTACTAATTGACCATTTATTTGATGTTTTATGGTTCCCTAGTAGCTTGTACCAAATTGGTTGGTTAGTGTATATGCAAAATCCATACTTAAAGAATTTAATTAAGGCTTCGAATGGAGATGAAACTGCATGGTACATTGCGGTTCTAATAATATCTAATATATATGTATATACATTTTCATAACAAACTGCTAAGAATTGGTAAAAATGGTATCTTCTTCATTTGGTATGCATTCACATTATACCTAGAGGAGATCAAAAGGAGCAGGAGAGTTTTTTCATCTTTTACCATTTCTCTAATCTCTAGGAAAGATAACACAGAGGCGGATAGGTTTGCTCGCAATGCCCATATCTCTCTGCAACCTATTATGTATATTAACAATGTTTCATCGATCGCTACACTTCACTTCTCCCAAAGTCTTCTTGAACATTACCACTCAGAATAAAGATCCTGGTTCTAGATTTTCTTTGTAATAACTCGAGAGATTAGGGTTGCTAAAACGAGCTGAGAAGAATTTGTATTGAATGAATCATATGGATGTTCTACAAAAGAAAAATTGAACTCAGAGTGAAAAGAATAGTCAATAATGATCTAATTTTTTTCAACGAACAACAAGAAGAAACGCGTAGCACGCGCCGAGTGCATTTCTCTCTCAAAAAGTAGATCTAGGGTTTTCGCTTGCCGTTTCAGCCTTGGCGGCTACCTTCGCCTCCGGCTTCATCGCCGGCGTCGCGAGGTAGTCATCTCCCCCTCCTTGCGCTTCACGAAGGTTTCAGGTCTCACAAGGGTTTATGGGGAGTGAGCGGCTCCTTTTCTCCGACAGTGACGCCTTCTCTTCACTCGATGCGGCGGAGGCTCCCTTCCCTGGCGGCAAGAGCGACACCGCTGAACCACGGTGAGAAGACGCTGCAGCGTTCTCGGTAGAGCTCTCGGCTCAGCCGATCAGGGAGGTAGCCACCGCCGCGACGGAAGTCGTTGAAGATGCTTGGCCGTCCTGTTCAGTCACACGGGAATGGATCTGAGGGTCGGCTTGAGCCACCAGACGCCAGATCTGCCGCCATGGTGCTTCCCCGGACCGGATCGAAGGGATGCTGCTCGGGAGGAAGCAAACCGCCGGAGATGGAAGATTATGGCTAGATCCCGTGGCGTCGAGTTGCTTCCATATGATTTGATGCCGGAGAGCCGGTTGTCGGTGACTTAGGCACGTCGGAAGGTAAGTAGCAGGCTGGTGGATTGAGGGGTCGACGCCGGAAACAGATTCCGGTTGCTTCTGTCAACGGCGGCGTCTCCAAGATCCGGCCACAAAGCCGCCGACCTTGCAACTGCCGGCGTTAGTGTCTCCGAGTCACTGCTCCCGGTATAACACCAAGATCCGGCCAACTTTTCCGGCCACCGGAATTGGTTTTGCTTTTTTCCTTTTTTGTAACCCATAAACGTTTTGTACTGGGCCTGCGGTCTAAGCCCATTAAAGAAAGTGCAGGTCAATTGGTAACAGCTTGTCCTTTGGGAAGGTTGTTAAAGGGTGGGGATCTGGGTTCGAGTAACGCTGAGCGCACTAATAACCTACTTGTGGGCAGGAGGGCCTGTGGGCCAGAGTGGGCCCACAAGAGAGAGGTTAGGGTCGATGCGCTGCAGCGCTGTAAGNAATTATATTTTAATTAAAAAAAAAAAAAAAAAAAAAAAGTCAATAATGTTTGCTGTTTTTTAGTATTAACCAAAAAGAGTTATACCAAGTTAAACTGAACCGAAAACCGGTTTAGTTTGGTAGCCTGAGAAAACCAGTTATCGTCTAAACCAAACTCTTCGAATCGAAGATTCGCGATGGCGTCTTTTACCGTTCTACACACTTCTTTTGCCTCTTCTCCAAGCTTCTAATCCATCGTCTTCTTCCTCTTTTTCAAAACATCAATGCTTCAATTCAGCTCACATGGCGTCTAGGAGATTATCTAAGTCTGTTTCGTCAGCCATTAAGGCTCAATATACTCTCTTAAGACCATCGCTTCTCCTCCGTTCTCGCGCTCTCTCTGCCTCTGCTCACTTTAGCTCTCTCAATTCCTCTATTTTCCGGCCAAATTCCTTCAACGGAAAATTCGCAGGAAACCTAAACTCTTCGGTAACTCAAGCCGCTTCTCATGGCCAACTCTTCCCTCTTTCTCTTCAATTCCCTTCTCCACGACGCTTCTCTACCACCACATCTCAGGTTCGTGCTCAGTTACATCAGTTTATCAGTTAATTTCGGTAACCTCTGTTGATTTTGATATTGGAATTCGATTTTCATGTTTTTTGCGTTTTGATTTTGGCGAAACTCCGGAGAAATTTGACTGATTATGATGTTGATATTGTCAATCATGAAACTATAATCTGATAATATTATCTTTATGAATATGTGGATTCGATGTAAGAGTGTTAATTTGTGTGTGTGTTTTTTGTTTATGAATGTAGCCAAATCAAAATGAGTATACGGAGATGGCATGGGAAGGGCTTCTTAATGCCTTTGATGCAGCTCGTGTTTCGAACCAACAGATTGTGGAATCTGAACATTTGATGAAAGCTCTTTTGGAGCAAAAAGATGGTATGGCTAGGAGGATATTTGCAAAAGCTGGAATCGACAATTCCTCTGTTTTGCAGGCTACAGACTTGTTCATATCTAAACAACCAAAGGTGTTGGAGTTAATTTGTTTTCTTGTGTGCATTTTAACATGATTTCGACTTATGAATTGACTTGATTTCTTGTGATTGGCAGGTTAGTGGTGATACGAGTGGTCAGATATTAGGGTCATCTCTTAGTGTTATATTAGAAAACGCAAAGAGGCATAAGAAAGAGATGTCAGATAATTATGTCTCGGTCGAACACCTTCTGCTGGCCTTTTATTCGGATGTAAGGTTTGGACAAGAATTTTTCAAGAACCTGAAACTTGATCAGACAGCCTTGAAGAATGTTATTAAAGATGTCCGCGGTAGTCAGCGAGTAACTGATCAAAGTAAGTTTGTGTTGCTTGCGTTTCAAATATAGGAAGTATACTTTGTGGATGACGGCTGTCCTGTGAGAAATTTTAACATATGCTAGTTGTGACATCAAAGACTTTACTGGAAAATGATGTTTTTTTTTTAATTCTGTTCCACATTTGTATTGGTGAACATTGGTAAGTAGATGTAAGACCTGTGTTGGTACTTGAGCTAGTATCGATATCTAATTAAATGTTCTTTTACCCTGCATCCTTTTATGTTTGTTTTAAATGACCTTCTCCTACTCACATCATGTGATGCTAACATATGTAGATCCTGAAAGCAAATATGAAGCACTTGAAAAGTATGGAAATGATTTAACTGAGATGGCTAGACGAGGAAAACTCGATCCTGTCATTGGACGGGATGATGAAATTCGGCGTTGCATCCAGATATTATGCAGGAGAACAAAAAACAATCCTGTTATCATTGGTGAACCTGGTGTAGGGAAAACTGCTATTGCAGAGGGGTAAGACATCCCTTGTTTTTCTTTTCTTTTTCTAACATCACTGAAACTTATGATTTTACTTTCCTCAGACAAATTTACTGGGGTAACCTTTTCTTGCTGATATGTTAATTTACTGGGATATTTTAACCTTTCAGGTTGGCCCAACGAATTGTGCGAGGGGATGTTCCTGAACCTCTCATGAATCGGAAGGTTCTTTCCAGAAAATTAATATGTTTTCTTTATTCCTTAGTCTGTTAATAGGAAGATTTTAACATGTTTTGCTTGGTTGCTTTATCATGTAGTTAATCTCTCTCGACATGGGTTCACTGCTTGCTGGTGCCAAATATCGAGGAGATTTTGAGGAAAGGTTGAAAGCAGTACTGAAAGAAGTATCTGCTTCCAATGGGCAAACAATCTTGTTCATTGATGAGATCCACACTGTTGTTGGTGCAGGTGCCCTTTTATTTTTTAGCCATATCTTAATGCTTTACTTCTCATCAGAAGAGCATTGCATTGCAATTGAGTGTGAATATACCAAGTTTGTCTTGTCTATTATATGAATCTTCTCCCTAGTGCTAATGAAACTAATGAATTGGGTAATATTATTACTCTTGTGTAGGAGCTACGGGGGGAGCTATGGATGCGAGCAACCTCCTGAAACCAATGCTTGGACGAGGTGAACTGAGATGCATTGGTGCAACTACACTGACCGAATACCGAAAATACATAGAGAAAGACCCAGCACTGGAACGTAGGTTTCAACAAGTTTTCTGTGGTCAACCATCTGTTGAAGATACAATCTCGATTCTTCGCGGGTTAAGAGAGCGATACGAATTACACCATGGCGTTAAGATATCAGACGGTTCCCTTGTTTCAGCAGCAGTTCTGGCAGACCGCTACATCACTGAACGCTTTTTGCCAGACAAAGGTATATACATGCACTTTTCCTTGATTCGTTACCAGTTTTTCTTGAGAAAGTGTTTGTTTGCAGCAGAAAACCTTGAGCATAGCTTTGTTCTTAAGATGATTGTTCTTTGTCTCAGCTATTGATCTTGTTGACGAAGCTGCTGCAAAGCTGAAGATGGAGATCACTTCTAAACCAACTGAACTTGATGAAATAGACAGAGCTGTGATCAAACTGGAGATGGAAAAGCTTTCTCTTAAAAATGATACTGATAAAGCTTCTAAAGAACGGCTACACAAGATTGAGAATGATTTGGCCACGCTGAAGCATAAACAAAAAGAACTCAGTGACCAATGGGAGAAAGAAAAGTCGCTCATGACTAAAATACGTTCATTAAAAGAAGAGGTAAAATCTTTCTTCCTCACTGTGGTTGTTACTGTTTAGTTCCGTCTTAAAATCTAAAAATATATTTATGCCTTTTCAGCTTAACGTCTTATAAAAATAATATCATACAAGACACTCACAGTTTTTTTGTTTTGTGTATTACTTTGAGTGGTTGTTTATGCTGTTGGTATATATCGACCTGAATGTCCTCCTTAACGATGTTCTACGTATTACAGATTGATCGAGTCAACCTTGAAATTGAATCCGCTGAACGTGAGTATGATCTAAACCGTGCGGCTGAGCTTAAGTATGGAACACTTATGTCCCTCCAACGCCAGTTAGGAGAAGCTGAGGAGAATCTCGCGAATTTCCAACAGTCTGGACAGTCACTACTCCGAGAAGAGGTGACCGATTTTGACATAGCAGAGATAGTAAGCAAGTGGACAGGTATTCCACTATCTAATCTTCAGCAATCAGAGAGAGAAAAGCTGGTCATGTTGGAACAAGTGCTCCACAAAAGAGTTGTTGGTCAAGACATAGCTGTAAAATCAGTAGCAGATGCTATCCGACGTTCAAGGGCTGGTCTTTCTGATCCTAACCGCCCAATAGCCAGTTTTATGTTCATGGGTCCAACAGGTGTTGGTAAAACTGAGCTTGCCAAGGCATTAGCTGGATACCTTTTCAACACTGAAAACGCAATTGTGAGGATCGATATGAGTGAGTATATGGAAAAATTCTCAGTCTCAAGGCTTGTCGGTGCACCACCTGGCTACGTTGGTTATGAAGAAGGTGGGCAGTTAACTGAACTTGTTCGCAGGAGACCCTATTCAGTGGTTCTGTTTGATGAGATTGAGAAAGCCCACCATGATGTCTTCAATATCTTGTTGCAGCTGCTAGATGATGGAAGAATAACTGACTCTCAAGGGAGGACAGTAAGTTTCACAAATTGTGTTATAATAATGACGTCTAATATAGGATCTCACCACATACTTGAGACCCTCCGTAACAAAGAAGATAGCAAAGAAGCAGTTTATGAGATAATGAAGCGGCAAGTTGTGGAGTTAGCAAGACAAAATTTTAGGCCAGAGTTCATGAATAGAATTGACGAATACATAGTTTTCCAGCCACTGGATGCAAACGAAATCTCCAAAATCGTAGAGTTGCAGGTAACTTACCCTTTTACTCCCACTGTGTTTTTCTTATTTAGTTTTCAGAACCTTTATTCTTCTATTCGTATCTCTTACTAGTTTATAAGCCTAGCCATTTGGTTTCTCTGTTTGGTTTAGTCTAAACCAACCAATTATTTTGTCTAAAGACGTTAGTCTCTAGTTACATCAAAGCCATTGATTAACATTTATGTAACATGCAGATGAGACGGGTGAAGAATAGGTTGGAGCAAAAGAAAATCAATCTTCAGTATACAAAAGAGGCAGTGGATCTCCTTGCTCAGCTCGGCTTTGACCCCAACTACGGGGCAAGACCAGTGAAGAGAGTAATTCAACAGATGGTAGAGAACGAGATCGCTGTAGGAGTTTTAAAAGGAGATTTCGCTGAAGAAGATACTGTTCTTGTCGATACTGATCTCTCGGCTACAGACAACAACAACAACAAATTAGTCATCAAGAAGCTCGAGAGTAACACTTCCACTGAAGAAATGGCCGCTTAGACGATTCGGGTTAGCGTTTTGAACTCTAAGATTCGTACTTGAGTGCTGTCACTTCCAACACGTACGGATTGTAATGTTTTAGAGGATCTATCTTCTGCCGACAAAAGTAAATGGCTACAGTAACACACCGAACCTTCTTCAGTCCATTAGCATTTGAAATTATTAAACTTGGGACGGTGAATAATAATGTGGTTAAAGATCATTTATNTACGTACGGATTGTAATGTTTTAGAGGATCTATCTTCTGCCGACAAAAGTAAAAATGGCTACAGTAACACACCGACCCTTCTTCAGTCCATTAGCATTTGAAATTATTAACTTGGGACGGTGAATAATAATGTGGTTAAAGATCATTTATGGAGCGTTTAATTTTGTTGTACGTACCAATGTGGTACTATTATAGAGTTTGACAATTCGTTCCAGATCTGATTTTCAAATAAGATATGAAAAGTACCAAATCTTACCAAATCAAATAGAAGAAACGTTTCGATTTAGAAGAATAATAAATTAACCACGTTCTCTTGTCGCCAGAGTTAAATCGGATCCTTCTCTTTAATAGCTTCCGACATTGAAGTATTTTGTTTATTCTTATAAGTTTCTTATTAATTCTTCTGTCTGATGTTTAACAGAGTTAATATTCTCAATAGTGATATATTATTTAGTTAGTGACTTTGAAGTGTCAGTCGTGTCTTGTAATGGGGGAAACAACCTGGTACATCAGTCTAAACAATTTACTTTTTAAGTATCTTTTAGAAATGCAATGGTGGCAATGACACATGTATATATTCATGTAACTGTCAGGTAACCAAAAAACAATTTTAGTATGAGCATCAAATGCTATCAATTTTGAGAATTTGCAGTTCTTCAAGTCTTTTTAAATATTTTGGGATTGTATAAATTATAAGAGTTTGAATGATAGAAACAAGTTGAACAAATGGTTTGAAGAGACGAAGTGAATAAAAAAAAAAAAAACGTATTTCGAATAAATAAAATATTTTTTGATATTGAGAAACTACTATGAACTGTCAGAAGTTTTGAAATTAAAACCGAAACCAAAAAAGGAATCACCTAAATTTTGTTCGATTCATATTAGTTTTTTGGTTACATTTTCTTTTTGGCCTACCTCCTACTGTAGAAGCTTAAAATAATACTCTCCAAATCTCCATACTATTTTTGTGAAAGCAATTACCATTTTGTTTTTTTTTTTCTTTTTGAATTTAGAATTGGATTTGAAAGATGTTATTATTATGTCAATGATACAACTACAGTATATATCTACAGATCTCATTTCAAATAAAACCTCAATAATATTCTTTACTCTATAAAATTTGTCAATAAATTAATAACTAAAATAAAAAATAAAAGTCTGCTGTCAAAAAAATAAAAGTAATAAATAAAGGGAAAAATTCAAAAATAAAAGTCAGTAAAAAAATCACTTACTTCCTCTGTTTTCGCCTCAAAATAAAAACAGAACAAACTCTTTCTCTCTCTCTCTCTATCTTTCTCTTCCTTCCTTCCTTCCTCAAAGCTCTATAGACCTGATCGGCGATAATGGCAAAGTGTCACCGGAACAATGTCGATCCTCTAATCCTTCATCGCATTCCCTCCGCTTCATCCTCCTCCACCTCCAGTAACACCTTCTCCGGATCATCCCTCCGTAGAATCATCTTCGACGCAATCAGCTGCGGCGGTAGCTCTCGTTATCATCGTCGAGACGAAGAAGACGACGAAGAAAATTGTTCGAAAACCGCAACGATCGGTGAGGATTTAGCGACGACGAAATCGGAGAAACTCTGCGATCTGTTAAACTTAGCTGTGATTGAGAGTGACATGGAGACGAAGAAGAAAGAGGAAACGCTTGAGATTCAAAAACGCGTCGTTAGGGATTTACAAATGGAGGAGGCGGCGGAGAAGAAAATAGCGGCGGCGAGTGAGGTTAGGTTGTTAGCTAAAGATGATACGGAGGCGAGAGTGACGCTCGCAATGCTCGGTGCGATTCCGCCGTTGGTTAGTATGATCGACCATGATTCGACATTCGAAGATTCGCAGATTTCTTCGCTTTATGCTCTTCTCAATCTCGGAATCGGCAATGATGCGTAAGTGATTTGATTTTGTTCTCATTGCATGTTTCTTCACTATGTTTTTGTGATTTCTTCACTATGTTGATCCGAGTCCGCTCGGAGTTTATAGTGTCCGTTGAACCGTTTAACCAGGGCACAGTCCATTCTGTAGTACTTCGGTGCGTTCCTACAGGAGCTGATCCGGGTTTATAAAAAAAATAAAAAAAATTGGATCATTTCTTCAATTTTGATCTTTGTGTTTCTTTTTTTTTTCCGTTTTGTTGTGATTTTTTTAGGTGAAACAATTTGAGAAAAATTTAATTGTTTTTCTTCAGATATGTCACTTTCAATGCTTTGCCATATGTTTTTTTTTTAACTCAAGAATCTGAGAAACTTTGAAGCATTTAATTCAAATCATTTTGTTTCAATGACATATGTTTAAATTCTCTGTTGTTTCAGGAACAAAGCAGCGATTGTTAAAGCAGGTGTTGTTCACAAAATGTTGAAGTTAATTGAGTCTTCAAAGCCTCCTAATCAAGCGATCTCGGAGGCTATTGTCGCTAATTTCCTCGGGTTAAGCGCGTTGGATTCGAATAAACCGATTATCGGTTCTTCGGGTGCGATTGTTTTCCTAGTGAAAACATTGAAAAACTTTGAGGAAACAAGTAGCTCACAAGCTAGAGAAGACGCTCTTCGAGCTCTTTATAACCTCTCAATCCATAACCAAAACGTTTCATTCATCCTCGAAACGGATCTGATTTCGTTTCTCTTGAACACATTGGGAGATGTGGAAGTGAGCGAGCGGATTCTCGCCATTTTAAGTAATGTAGTATCAGTTTCAGAAGGGAGGAAAGCGATTGGGGCAGCGGTTGAAGCGATTCCTATATTGGTTGATGTATTGAATTGGAATGATTCACAAAAATGTCAAGAGAAAGCGATTTACATTCTCATGTTAATGGCTCATAAAGGGTATGGAGATCGGAGAGCGATGATTGAAGCGGGTATTGAATCTTCATTGCTTGAATTAACACTTGTGGGAAGCCCTTTGGCGCAGAAGCGAGCCTCGAGGATACTAGAGTGTTTGAGAGTGGTAGACAAAGGGAAGCAAGTCTCAGCTCCGATCTACGGACTATCTTCTTCGTCTTCTTCATTGCGTAGAGAGAGGGGACATGATAGTAAGCAGAGTGATGAAAGGAAGGCTGTGAAGCAATTAGTGCAACAGAGTTTACAGAGCAACATGAAGAGGATTGTGAAGAGAGCTAATTTACCACATGACTTTGTAACTTCACAGCATTTCTCAAAGAGCTTAACTTTCTAAATCCAAAAAACAAAATTTGTAAGTCTTTTATTGAATCATCGTTCATCATTTTCCAATAAAATTTGTTACTAGGAAGTATCTAAAAATACATACAATATCAAAAAATTAGGCAGAAATTACAAATATGTTAAGAATCTAATTAGAATACATATTATGCTACTGATTACGATGATAATTTTATTTAATTGTATTCTTTAAGTAATTAACATTCTTGAATTAGGTTAGAGCCATAAATGGTAGTTACCTTTCTATCCAAGGTTAGGTCAGTGACAGTGGCATCGAGTGTAATTGTGGGGAAGATCAGGGGTAGTAATAGTCTGATTGGGATCTTCACATGCACCAATAAGTTTTTACACTTTCTTTAAGACCCCAAATTTAACGTAAGTTACAATATTTGTCCATCAAAGATATCTTTCTTTTACATATAGGTACATTTGTATTAAGCATGCATTGGTCCACTCGTAAATTGTGTCTATAACAATGTTCCTTTAAAATATTACCACTTTCTTATACCAATGTTTGATGTACACTCGTGGAATTTGCGAAGAACCGACAACCATTTTCGTACGTTGTTTAACGTAAAAGACAAATTTTGGAAAACCCACATCACGTGGAAGTTTGGATTTAGGTTTGGGCTTCGGTTCAACTAGTTTAGACTTTACACGGTAATTCGGTAATAGACTATTCGGTTATTCATCCAAATTTGAGAGAGACATTACTCTTCGGAGAAAAATCTACTCTATAGTATTTTGGTGGGTTCTTATTGGGCTGACTGAATCAACCGATATGATATATAAAAAGAAAATCTTGAAAAACCAAAAAAATATTGTAGTTCATATACCTACAATGGTTATTCAAGGGTAGAATTTTTGTTTTTTTTTTTGTTAAATGAATCAGAGTAGTGTTGATTTTTATTAGGCGATTCATATTGAGATCCGAAAACTCGTCTAGATCTGAAAAAAGAAGCAAACTATGTTTTATATTTCTAAGTAGGATTTGGAATTTTGAATACTCCGACACATTTTTTATGGTAAGAAGGTGAAAAAAGGTCTCAGATTTTGGTAATTAGTGAAGGAGATAACATTTTCTCTTATTTCTCACTTAGGAAAATATGTTTTACAATAGTTCCCTATTTATACATAAAGTCATTAGGGTTTTCTACATCATTATCCAAAGCTGCAAAATCTGTTGGTCAACATAATCTTTTGAATTTGACAGCTGGTTTCTCCTCTCTCCTTGGAAGGCATCTTCATTGCAGCTTCCTCCTCTGATTTGTCTTGTTGTGGAGTTGCTGGTGACCGTTGCTTGAGAGAAGGCTGTGTGGGCTTGGTGGGCTCTGCACTGACTGGGCCCAAATTACTCTTTAAGCAGGCTTTGGCCTTTGGTTGCCAAACGGTGACGTTTCCTGGTCTCTTCACTCTATCAGTCCCCCTCAAACTCAGAGTAGGTGGAACGTCGACGCCGAGTTTGAACCGGAATTTGCAGAACGAACTCACGGGTAGAGACTTCGTGAAGATGTCAGCTAGCTGGAGGTGGTTTGGGATGTGCTTCACTGTGAGAGTTCCCAGAGCAACCCTTTCACGAACGTAGTGATAATGCGTCTGGAAGTGTTTGATGCGCTTATGGAAAGCTGGGTTCGCTGTCAAATAGATCGAGGATAAGTTATCACCATACAATTTCGGCGCTTGAAGAAGAGGAATCTCTAATTCCTTCAGCACTTTACACAGCCAAGTAATCTCAGATGCAGCTTCCGACAAGGCACAATACTCTGCTTCAGTGGAGCTTTTAGCCACAAAATCTTGCTTTTGGGAAGCCCAAGAGATGATATTATTCCCCAGAAAAGTGCAAAAGCCTCCGGTAGATCTTCGGGTAAGTTTACAGCCTGCATGATCACTATCACTGTATGCTCTGACTGTGCAATCTGTGTTCTTGTTGAAAGATATTCCCATAGTGACTGTACCTTTCAAGTATCTTAGAATCCTCTTGACCAGATAGAAATCAGACACTGATGGTGTATGCATTTTCTGAGAGACATACACTACAAGAAAAACGTTTATTGATAGCGCGAAAAAACT
>OVAQ01001436.1:3797-17926 GCA_900406345.1 Erysimum cheiri
TCATCGATTATGGGTTTTTTATACGACGAGGCTCGAATTCGCCGCCGACGTTTAACCAACCGAAACGACTATAATAAAACGTAAAGGGATAAAAGTGTCATTTTGACGGTTTAAATGTAAAACTAATAAAAATGGCAAAAGTGTCATTTTGACGGCTAAGACTTTCACCAACCAACGCAACACTCTTCTAAGTGACATTTTATTATTGATCGGATCCTCCACTCAGCAGCCGCAGACGACCGCCGGTGATATTCCCGGTTAGTCGTGTTTTCTCGTCTGATCTTCTTCCTCGCGGTACAGATCTCTGATCCCAATCTTACATCAAAAAAATCTCTGCTTTGGTTCGGATTTTAATGGACTTACCAATTTGATAGATCACGTGGATTCCTTCTTTTTACCTCAAATCTTAAAATCGACATCCATTGTATCGGAACATTTACATTGGTAGCTCTTTCATGTCTTCATTTGTTGATGAAATCTATATGAACTTGATATATGTGTGGTAGAGGCCAGGGGGTGATGTTCTATTAAGTTTTTATCTACTCTTTTCCTGCTAATTCTACCAAATTGTGCGTATTTATATACTTACTTTGTTTTTTTCCTGTCCAAGATTCAGATAACTTATCTCTTCTTGGTTTCATATGAATTGAAACGTTAGACTTATTGGGCGCTCTTGTTTTCTTCTAGTTTGTAGCTCCAAGTTTAATATGGAAGCATTAACTACTTCAAGGGTTGTGCCAGTTCAGGTTACCTGTAGAAAGCTCTCATCACTTTTTGCTACTTTTTCTTCCCTTGAGTTAAATTCGTATCCTTGTCGAGGTCGTGTCTCCATTATGAACCATCCCAAGTTGCTCCGTCCAGTTACTGCTTCTATGCAGCCACAGGAGTTGTCGGCTTTGGGGCACGAAGCCAACGTTGTTCCTTCTAAAGGTAACTACTACTCATCACTTTAGGAATCTGTAGTATTTAGATTTAGGGAATAACATCTGGAACAGGGTTATGGAATTGTTGACCTGAGCTGCTTTGTACTAGGAGGTCTGATGAAAGAGTGATAAGAATGTAATTCGAAACTGTTTTAAAGCTTTTGGATTGTTTATAGATTTTGTATGTTTTGCAGCTGAGTTTCTATTGTTGGTTTTCTGAATTGCTAGAAATTCTTGATATTTGGAGAAGTGCTGAAGCGGTATGCTTCGATGTGGATAGCACGGTTTGTGTGGATGAAGGTATTGATGAACTTGCAGAGTTTTGTGGAGCTGGAAAGGCTGTTGCTGAATGGACTGCCAGGTTTCTGGTCCATCTCAACGAAAATATATACTAGAGCCATGATGATTTTTCTCGTCTTTTTTACCTAAACATATTTTGAGTATTGCTTTCTTAGAGCTATGGGTGGATCTGTTCCATTTGAAGAAGCTCTAGCCGCTAGACTTTCTTTGTTCAAGCCTTCTCTATCAAAAGTTGAGGAATATCTCGAAAAGCAACCCCCGAGGTACTGATTTTGTTTACAGTTTACCTTGCATATGTTGTTAATTGATTCTTTAGTATGATGCGCGCTATTTCCTCTTGTTAAAATTCATTTCACATATAAAGATAGATTTTACTTGTAAGTGTTCCTTTGGCCCAAGTTCTAGTCTTGTAATAGAGTTTGACCAAAAGAGACGTTGATATATAGCTTGCTTGATTCTCGAAGATATGTGGAACATGCCATGTCCAGATTGCTTTCTTAAATGTAGTGTGTTTCATTGGTTTGTGTAGGCTATCCCCTGGCATTGAAGAGTTGGTCAAGAAGCTCAGAGCCAATAATATTGATGTCTATTTGATATCTGGAGGTTTTCGTCAGATGATCAATGTACTCCCTCCCTCTTTCTGTCGTTTCTTAATTTCCTTTACGATAACCTGTTGCATTATTTCTTGTGTAGACTACTAAAATCATTTGATAAGGTTTTGGATAAATGTTTTTCACTGTAGCCTGTAGCATCGATTCTTGGCATCCCCAGAGAGAATATCTTTGCCAACAATCTTCTATTTGGAAACTCCGGCGAGTTTCTGGGCTTTGATGAGAATGAACCTACATCAAGAAGTGGAGGCAAAGCCAAAGCAGTGCAACAATTACGAAAGGTTCACCGAACTTTTCTTACTTTGCAAGCTCCATATCTTTTGTTGAATACAACACTCTGTACCAATTAGACTTGGTTCTTTTCAGGGTCATCTCTACAAGACTATGGCCATGATTGGAGATGGTGCAACTGATCTCGAAGTAAGCTTTTATTAACTGAGAATTCACAAATAGCATTGAGATCTCAAATGTTTTCTGAGTAACTAAAGTAATTCACTTTCAGGCACGTCAGCCTGGTGGCGCTGATTTGTTCATATGCTACGCCGGAGTTCAGCTTCGTGAAGCCGTTGCAGCAAAAGCAGACTGGCTTATCTTCGAGTTTGAGTCTCTCATAAACTCATTGGACTAAAAGCCTCTATATAGTGATTATTCTCATTTAGCTAAACTCATTATTCCTATATCGGTATTTGTACCGTTTTCTGAATTTGTGGGATGAAATTCCATTGAATCAACAAATGTTATTGCCAAATTTTGGCCGATCTGTTTGTTCAAGCATCACTGAACGTTGTTATAACAAAATATTGGTCTTTGTGAAGAGAAATCAAACCACAGACTAATTAATATCGGTGGTAGACATTACTGGATGCCCATTTAACGAACAAAGCCAAAGCCACCACCACCACTAAATCCACCACGACCAAATCCCCCCCGACCACCACCATAACCTCCCCTTCTTGCAAAACCTCCACCACCACCACCGCCACCTCCTCCTCCTGAATCAGCTGCGTTCACTCCAATTATTCGCCCATCAAGTTCCTGTTTAAGCAGGAAACTCTATAAATGGCGGATCGACAAAACCAAGCAAAGAAAGAAAGAACAATCCCATTGGTTTCTGAAGCAGCAGTGCAGTACCAAAAGATTACTCTATTTGTCTAAAAAAAATGAGATAAACAAAGCAATAAAACAAATGGTTTTATTTCGCATTTCCATTCTTTTGCCAAGAGAGTTTCTTATCAAATGAGAGAGACGGGACTAGCATAACAAGCTAGATGATAAATTGATAATATACAAACTAGTGTACTAGAAACTTATGTTGCAACCAAAAGAAGCCGGGAAATTGGTATCACCTTATTATTCATACATGATATTGCCTTATTAGCAGCATCGATCGAATCATATGTTACGAAACCAAAGCCCCTTGATACACCAGTTTCACGGTCCGAAACAACTACCGCTGCAAAGAACAAAGTAAATTTTAGTCGGCAGTGAGAAGAAAACCCAATAGAAAAATGATTCAGCTGCAAGAATGGTAGCTACCATCAACGATTTTTCCAAAACTGCCAAATTCTTTTTTTAAGAGATCTACATCAGTAGTTGGTGAGAGACCTGAAAAGAAGCAGCATATAACAGGATGAGACTCTTAATAAATTCCAAAAGAACTCTCTCAAATTTTTTTCTCGTCTCACCTCCAACAAAGAGTTTGGATGGAGTCAGAGAAAGATTGCCCTGTAACATAGCGTTTGAGGCCTGCAACGCCCTAGGCTGCCTAAATATGTTTCCAGCTTTACTAAACAAACTCATGTAATGCATCTTCTTCAATCTGTAAGCAAATTTTCAACAAGTTCAGAATAAAAACAAAAAACAAACTTTAGAATGTAGATAGATTGATGATCACAAGGTGGAAAAACTCATGAATAGATCTGTTTCGGACATACTTGTTTTCCGGTGAGAATCACAAGGCAGTATCTATAAGAATCGAGTCAAAAGCTTACAACTTCAACACACTAACCACGTTCCTGATGAATCGATCTATTAGCATCACTCAGAACAGAGAAATGAAACAGAGCAAAAAAAACATGTAGGATCTAAATCAAATCCTCGAGCTGGGAAGAGACGCATAGACAAGGAATTGAGGGAAAAGAAGCAACCAGAAAGAGAAAGATCTAGCAAGGATCAGTGAAATGTAACTTTCAGAAGATAAGATCGAATCCGGATTTTAAAAGAGAAATTCAAAGCTGAATGCAAATGATTTTACCCACCTTTTGAGTTTCTCTGTGGATGATGATAATCTCTGGAAACGTCTTTCAATTGTCGCCGGTAGTGTAAAACCCTCCCAACGTCTTACAAGACCCTGGCTTTATGTACCGATTCGCCACGAGACAATCTAGTCCGTTGATTAATGTCTCAGTTGATCTTGACCGTTGATTTAGCTGATTGGCGACCAAGTTGTAAATGTAGCTTCTTTCTTTTGTTGTGTGGTTTTTTTTAACCCCTAAATTTTTTGTGTTGTGTATAGCTTCTTCTCTTTTCTTTATCTCTCTAATTTGATGGAATGTGAAATCTTCTCGGCGAAGTTTCTTGTGACTTATGATGTACTGTGACTTTCCACTAGAGCGTATCTTGTGTTCTGTTCCGGACTCCTGTAGTGTCTCTGTCTATTCCTTTTGAAGTACAGTGATGTCTCAAACTTGTCTTCGAGGCTGGTTTCAGTAAACATAAATCACTAGACATAGAAGGCATAGAAAGAAAAAGAAAATATTATAGAGAATGTTTTCATGACTATTGACTTGTATTATTGTATATACGGCTTTAGAATACATGGAATCAAAAAAACGAGTTTATGAATCAATATCTACTCGCCAGCTAAAAACCTTTTTTTGTCTCCCTGAATTTGCTTGCAGCCGACCTATCTCACCGTGCACGATCTCACTCACCAGATCTTTGAAGAGAAGCCTCTCTAAGTCGAGCACTAAACTCGGGATTGCATCATCAAAGCCTGTCCATTTCCCAGATCGAATTGCCATATCTTCATCCAATATACATTTCAAGAAATCTTCTTCTTCTTCCTCCAACAACAAGAAGTTTTCTGATCTTTTCTTGGCTTGCTTTTGCAGTGTTTCTATCTCTGAACATAGTCCTTTCAGAAGATGTTGTGCACTTAAGACCCTCTTACTCGCTTTAGCTCGCTTCATCCATGGATCTGCAGTGTTCTCAAGAAAAGCTAGCTTCTTCGCGAGCATTTCATTAACAGCATCAAACACAAGTTTGCGGTTGAGCTTTTCATTGCTGCTACTGCTGCATCCTTTAGTTTGCTCGAGAACAAGGAACAGCTCCGGATTGATTGGGTGGCCTGAAGGGTGCAGTTGCAAAGTTGTTAATTCTGAGCCGAGGTCTCTGAGGAGAAGACCCGAGGCTAAAAGAATCTCAGAAATGTATCTGTGATCGGTGTTAGGATCATTGTTCTCGCAAAGAGATGCAATGTAATCTTGGCTGGTTTCGTCATGGCTAGAGTTTAGTCTTCTTAGCTTTTGAACCAAATGGTCAACATTCTGAAGCTTCTTTCGGTTTATCTCTGGCGAAAAGCTGGTTGTTGTCTTTGAGAAGCTAAAAGCTGGATCCCACTGGTCCTCCTCGAAATGTTCAACACCCGAGTCAATACGGCCATTACCACCTGTTACATGATCAGTTTCCAAGTTACAAATGGAATAAGGAAAGTGATTGAAAACATAAAAAAATGAAGATGTATATAGAGAGGTCTTACTGCCTTCACTAGCTTGCATTTTTACAGGAGATGGTCCAATCTCTCTGTAGATTGCTGCGTTGAGAACAGAAACTGGACTTTGATGTTCTGATGATCCATCTTCACAAAACGTTGGACTGGACTTCTGAGAAAACATAAGAAAAATGTGTAGAAAATTAGCAGTTGAAATTTTGTGAAGTACCAAAAAAATTCAGCAATGGCATGAGAACAGCAACTCACATTCTGTATTAAGTTAGAGACTATTGCTTTGGCTGTAACAGATGGACTCTTTCCACCATTTTCGATACTCACAGTGGCTTCTGTTTCAGTCCTAGATTTATTGCTCATTTGACTAAGTTGGTCATCATTTTGCTGCAAGCTCCTCTGACCCCTGCGTCTACAACGTCTACCGCCAGGAGAAGTAGTAGATTCTGCAGGTTGTCTATTTATTTGTTTTCTTGATTTGCTTGAATCAGATGGAGAGGTTGGTGGCCGAGAACGCTTGTCATGCTCATGCTTCATCTGCTGCAATTTTGGACTTGCGGATCCTGAAGTCTTTGAAGTGCTTTCTTTGGAAACCTGAGAAGACCTCACGTTTCTGCTGCTAGATTTCTTGTCAATACATGAATCAGCTCTTTGGTTTCCAGGACTACAATATTTTGCTGCCTTTTTACTTGTTATATTTCTTCTGACAGTTACAGGTTCTTCTCTGCAGGTCTTATGAAGACCAGATAGACTGTGGATGGGAATCAGAGAAGATGAAGGAATACCAGATTTTTCAACAAGTCTGGCAGGTTTCATGATCACAATCGGGCCTTTCATATTGGATGGCATCACCTGGTTTTGCAGGTCTCTTAAATCTTGGTTAGAAGTTGCAGAATCTGCCATTTCATCATTTCTTTGAGATTCCAAGGTTGAGCGTTGTGGTTGCTTTTGAGTATCAAAGAGACCTTTTGAATGCATTGCCTCCAATATCTCTTTAAGAGCACTGAGATCCTTTCCCGAATGTTTAAACTCGAGATCTTTTAATCTTCCCTCCATTGACTGCGACAGAGATTTCCCTGACCTGCAGGCTTGCTTTTGCGAAAACCGGTTTCTATCAGTTTGCTTCCATGGAGCTGGTTCAGTGGGATATCTCAAAGTTGATAAGGGTTTCATAACAAACTCAGAGCTTCTCCATCTTGGAGAAGAAGAAGAAGCAGGGTCCTTCCCTAAGCTTCTCGGTGAGATAGGAGAAAACCGGAGAGAACGGTTCAGGCTATTTTCCCTCAATGATCTTGAGAACGGATCACTGTTATCATTAAACATGTTGACTTTGTCTCTGCCCAAGGGAGAACCCGGTAATGCTTCCAAACCCATTAGCTTCGCAACAACACTAGGAGGCCGTCTCGGGCTACCTGAAACTTTGTTCATGCTAGAGCTTCTACTGAAACTTTCAAAATGCTTATTATCTGATTTGAGATCAACGCGTTCTCTACTGTCCAGCGAAAGTCTAGGCAACTCTTTCAGCTTCTTCTTGGATTTCGACTTTCCGCGAGAATCAACATAGTAACGGGATGCATCTTTCATGTCAACCTCATTGTAATAATGGTGAGATGTTTTTCTAAGTTTGGCTAGAGCTCTGCAGGATTCATTGAAATCGACAGGCGTGGATTGCTTCAAACCATAGGGTCTTGGAGAATCCTCTCTTTTGTTGTTTCTACATACTTCATTAAGCCCTCTAACTTCTCTATACATAGAATCTCTAACAACATCTCTAAGGTCAAGTCCCATACGTGTGCCACCACTTCCTTGACTCATCACTGGATCACTTGTAGGAGATTCTGGCAAAATGACTCGGTCATCCGCAGAGATATCAGGCTGAACTTCTCTGTTGAGCTCAGAAGACAGCGGGGAAGATGATGAACACGACGATGAGAAAGAAACCCTTGAAGATTCTGTTGATACCTTTGTTAGTTTCTCGCTCGACCCATTTGCGCTAACAAGGTTTGAGTCCTGAAACTGAAATGCTGATCTTTGCTGACAGATTGCATCAACAGAGTCTCTTTCGAAGTTGATACTATTGACATTACCTGCAAAAACAATACATAACATTAACAAAATTTGAGGATCATATCAAAATTCTCTTTGTCAATAAACCCCTAAACACTGCAGATACTGGAAACTTCAAGAGTCTTAAGGTTAAGAGAAGTCAACAGCCACCAAGAAAAAGCCACACAAAACCCAAATCAACACCAAAAAAAAAAAAAAAACGAACAGACATATCAGAAACCAGAGCAAATTTCAGAAAACAGACCTATTAGTCCTCACAAAAAGAATGAGATGAGACCTTTTAGTTCATGAAGAAACAGAGCTAAAGAAGAAAGAAGATTGAGAAAGACATACTTATTAAGAACGTTCACAACGCATAACCATGTACAAGTCAACGACTACGAGACACGATGTAGAGCATTAAGCATTATTTATTTTCTTGATGTTATGAATAATGATTACCTAAAGTAAGACTTTTACGCCGGCTTGTGAGAACATGGTGGCGATCAAAGATTTGGAAAATCCCATTCATACATCCAATTTTCTTCTGGATATCCGAGTTTTCATCTGCCAATGTATGCAGAAGCTTCGCAGCCATTGACGGTGTAGGAAAAAATCTAGGAGATCACTTCAAACCAGGAGAATTCTCCGGCGCCGGAATTTGCTACTGATAACAAAAAAGGAGAGAATTTGAACTCAAAAACTTCTTTGTAGTGATGGACTGACAGTATGTCTATACTCCAATTCTTCCTGTTTTGTTTCCAGTAAAACCTGTTTTTGGAAAAACGTAAAAGCTTTTGTTATTTCTCCATCAATAGCAACCACCATGGAACCATAATGAGAATGACTGCACTTTCTTCCATATCTCATATCATTCCAAAAAATTTCAACTTTCTATCAATTCAGATTCCAATAAAATTGGTTGCCCTGACAAAGCTCAATGTGAACGCCATTGCTCTCCAGCTAATTACAGCTTAAATCCCTATCAACGACAAACAGAAAATTCGCATTTTTGTCTCTACTCGTAGCAAAAGTACAAAACTTTTACTACTTTACGCATTGAATTCTGATTCATAATGAAAAAAGTTTAAAGTCTCAGACTAGCCTGTGGATCTATGAAACCTATTTTCCACAGTCTAGCTAGACTCTCAAACCCCACTCAACCCCAAAAGAAACAAGAAAAGCTCCATTCATTATTAGTTTATTACAGAACAAAAGAAGGTCTTTCGTCTGAGAACTTAATCGATCACTACTGATCAGAGAATGTACATTCAAGAATTTCACTAACCTAAGGGAAAGAAAGAAAGAAACCGCCAAGCCAAGAAGAATAATAAGAAGCCGAGAGAACGAACAAAGGAATTCTCTGCAAACTATTTCCTCTGTTCTTCTCAGAGAACAAAACAAACAAAAAAAAGACAAAATTGTTTGATTCCTCACTCTCTCTGTAAAGACTTAAAGCCCAAGATTTTATATTATCTTTAGTGATATAGTTTTTTTTTTTTTTTTTTTTTTATGAATAGTAGAAGTGAAATGAAAGAGATTAGTCATGAGAATTGGAGATATACAGACGCTTTCGCATATCACGAATCCATGTGGGAAGTAGGATGTGATTACTTCTTTAGATGTCTCCCTCTGCATGTGACTTCTGTCTTCTTGTTTAGATTTTTCACAAAATTATCCATCTTTTTCTCCTTACTTTCGAAAATACATTGTTAGGACAATTATATAAAGGAAGTTACAATAAATGACAAATAAGTTGTCTTCTCTATGTGTAGATTCTTCATTGTTTTGACTTGTTACTACATACTCCTTGTTATTACATACATGAAAATTAGCAAACTAGTTTTACTGTATTAAAAAAATTATATTTAAAAAAGGTTGACATAATCACATGCTAATCGACAGACAACGAAATTAGTTGAATATGGAACTACATGCTTTAGTAGTTGGATCGCCAACTAGGACGAGTTTGACTTTTCTTCTACGTTATCACCAGATTTTATTGACGTGAATTAATCCACCAAACTCTACAGCAACCAAGAGGATATACACTGAGCCAAAGACTATCTGTGTATTATAAAATAAATGTGGAACCAAACTATCCACATTCTAATATCATTCTTCTTGATAAGATGAACGGGAGGGACTGTTCTTTTATCCCTCAAATTAAACACCAGAAGACTCGGTTTGTGGCTATGTGCTTTAGCAAAACCCGTTAACTAGTGTATGTCCGCACAAGAGGCGTTGCAAATTCGAGAGCAAGGATAAATTTGAATTGAAAAATGAAAACCATAAAATTATCAAGGGTAAAAACGGTTTACAAGAATGACTCCAGATTTTTCTCTGACAGTTGAGCGAGTTCATTGGGCCAAAAAACTGTGAGGTAGGAAGCATAACATTGCTTGCAAGTTGGATTAAACCAAAACAAACTAAAAAAGCCGAAATTTGCAGAGAAGAAGAAAAGAAAAGAAAAAAAAACCTAACTCAGAGTTAGCTACTCCTCATCCTCACCAGTCACCACGATAATCTAACTTAGATTCTAAATTAAACCCATCCTATCTCCAGACTAATGTACAGAAAAATAAATGATGTTGTTCCTCGGTCTATAGTGGGGAAACTCTCATCTGCTAATCAAATGCTTAAATAGAACAGAGTTAGACCCAACTTGTTTCAGAATTTAGATGCAATGGCTTCTTCTGTTCTTGCGGTTCCATCACAAGCACTTAAAAGACGTTAACCCACCTTTATTTTTGTAGCTATGACTCTCCAGGTCCGGCTTGGGTAGCTCTATCATCTATCGTTATCGCATTTCTAGATTCTAAAGACGCTTCATCTGCCTGAACCGAAGATTGAGCAGTATTCACAGTGCCCTGCACAAAAAAATTCAGTATTTTAAGGTAAAGAAATTGCATAATCGCATGTAGAAATGACTAACTAAAGGTTCTTAAGAATATGTTATAAAAAGCACCATATCGAGTTGAGTTGCATCGTGGTTCTTGGCATCAGATGTAACATGTGGTGCCACAGCCACTGTGTTCACATTAACATCCAGAGGGTTGCTGATGGTATCAATACCTGCCCCCACGCCATTTGAGGAAGAATCTTTGGTTTCCATAGCATCAGCTGGATCCTTGATCAAGGTTCTTGATATCTTTGATCTGTTATCCTGATCGCCATTTGAAATAGCTGGCCTCTTCCTGTACAAAGAATGACATTGTTCAGAAAACAATGCACCCGACACAAAAACACAAAAGGAAGAAAATTATTCAACCACTCACCTACACAAGCTTTGATCGGTCGCCAGAACAGAGCTGTGCTTGTTTGAAAACAAAACACCACGAAGCACTTTTCCGTCTATCATTGTTTCTATACTGTAACCAACCGGGAAACTCTCAGTAACCCGTGCTTGAAACATCATCTTTCCTTGATCAAAATGTCCAGTGTTCAAACCGAAATTCCCTCTTCCTACAATAAAAGCAAGCATACTCAAACTAGTGATTTTCTGCTACTGCAAAATGCTACCTTTTTATGTTTCAATTTTATCTTGGCTCGCACAGAGTTTCTCTAAACACACCTTGATGATCCATATTGATAGCGACAAGAGATTTATCATAAAGGGAACTTGCGTGACTTTGTTCTTGGCATTTTATCTTCAATTGCTTCTTTAGGGACAACCTCCCTGCATTCTGATCAAATCTTGCATCGTATCCAAGTCCTATTAACCGAAAATATAAATGATTAGAAATAGCATTGCCCTGTCCAAATGTCCCTGTGAATTACCTAAGAATCACGTTTGGCAATAAGTAAACTGACTAGGTTTGTAATAACCTGTGTGTAAGTAGAACATATCATCCAATGCCTCGAGATTCTTATTGCAGCCACCAACAATGACAAGAAAACCAGCTTTGTGAGGATCTAGACAAGCCCCTGCAGAAGAGAACCTAGCAGATGGCCCTTCTCCCATGGTGAGAACCTTGGACCATACACACGTATCTACAGATAAGAACGATAAAGAAGCAAAAATAACTATGTGAATATGCGTAATTATCGATCTCAAAAGACCGAAAAAGACACAGAAATCAATATAACACTAATACACTTTAGAAAGCCTTCTACAGGTTTCCTTCTCATGAAAATTGATATGATGGTTCATCTTAAAACCTTTAACTGAGCAGATTTTGTTTGGACAAGAAATATAGGACAGGTCCAAAGCCTATCTACCTCATAAGTATTATATGTTGTTATTAAATAATGTATCAGTTACATACCGACATCAAGCACATAGAGATCATCATAAAGATTCTGAGCATCCGTAAACCCTCCAAACACAAAAAAGTTCCTCCCAAGTGAAACAGTAACATGACCAGCTCGAGGTGTCAACAGCTGCCCTGAAGTATTCAGCTCTTTCCATATGAGTGTATCTGAAAGTCAAAATGAAAATATGATGAGAACAAAAAAAAAGTTGCGTTAATATTCAGATATAAGGCATACACTTGTAGGTTCAAAAAACATGAGTCTAATCATGCTTTTCACCTGTATCAAGGATATGAACATCAGACAGATAATAGTCATGTCCATCTTCACCACCTATAACAACAATTTTGTTCTTCCACGACGAGCAAGTGTGGCTATCTCGCGCAGATGGAGGATTTCCAATCGTAACAGCACGCTTCCACACAAAAGTCTCTACACAAACATAAAAGCCAATTAAATTACTCGCATCCACGAAAAATTTAGCACAATAAGTATTTCAAGACCTTGACATGAAAATGATTTGCACTTGTTCTGGATAAAGAGTAAGAAAATTTATCAAAGATTCACATGCCAGTTGAACAAGTTTATGAACAAAATAGTGCCTGTGTTAAATATGTATAGGTCATTATAATAGATTTCGTCATTAATATCAGAAGATTTCCCACAGCCGCCAAATAGAAACAGCCTTTTCCCAACCAGCGTGGCGCTATGACCTTCTCTTGCCTCAGGGCCCTCTCCCCTAACACTCGGACACACCCAAGTATGTGAAGCTATCATAACAAAACAAACAAACCAATTGAGAATGACTTCTTCAAACAGGGACAAGTCAAAAGTTAAAATACACAAAGAAAAAACTTACAAGTATCTAGAATGTGCAAATCATTGAGAGGTTTTATTCCATCAGTACCACCAAAGACGAAAAGGTTGTCACCGACTGTTGTACAGCTGTGACTGTCCCTAGGACGAGGAGGTGTGCCATTGATCATTGGCTGAGTCCATATCTGCTTCGCTGCAACAAAAACCACCACAGTGTGAGCAAGCAAACCACAATAGACCAACTCAAAAATCATACCAATACAAAAACTTCTTCAAAAGGGTCAAACCGAAAATCATTCAAGTACAATGGAATATAGTGACTTAAAAGGACAAAAAGCTTTAAATATAAAATGTGTAAAATAGAGAAATGGGGGCATTTCTCATACCAAAAATCTGACGGAATTAAAAACTCATCAGAGTGTAATTTCTTATCCTAAAGCACACATGCAGGATGGATGAACAAAAGAAGAAACCCCTAGATGATTGTCTAGAAACGAGAAGAAAGATTGAGAAAAACCTGCAAATCCGAAATGGGAATCAACCTAAATCCGCCATTTTAATAACAGAGACGAGAGAACTAACCAGTGTCGAAAACATGGACTTGATTGGTTTGGCAATTATCTCTGCCATAGCCACCGAAAACGTAGAGAAAGCTACCTCCTTTAATGGCGTTACAAGTGTGTCCCCACCTCTTACCGGGCCCGGAAGAGGACTCACCGAGACCCACTTGTTGATGTTGTTGTCGGACCCTTTCCCACCTCATTTTCCGGGGGGAGGAAAATTCCTTCCGTTTAGGTGTGAGAAAGTGCGGGAAAATGAAAAGGTGAGGAGGAAGAAGAAGAAATTCCCAAACCCAAATTATATCTTATGGCGATTACAATTTACAGATGATAAAGGTTGCTTCTTTTTTTCCTTAGGTCTTTTTTTTTTTTGTTACCGGAAAAATAAAAAAAAATGAAAAAACCTGGTGGCGCACGAGAAAACAAAAAGGAAGAAACTTTTATTTGTGACAAAGCGCGAGCTTCTTTACTCTATTACGTGGCAGTTTTATGACGTGTCGACTATTTAGTGGTTGATTATAAGTCTCCTAAAATAGTGAATTTGGGCCCCGACGCTCAAGGAAAATACGTTACAAGAAGGATCCTTCCTTTGTTTGTTGTATCTTGTTGGAATATCATTTGTGATAATAATAATCTACAGTAGATTCTTGAGGATAATTACTACTTTTAATACTGAAAATGTTTTATCCAAAGTCCCTAATATAATTTTGAATTAGTAAACAAAGGCAACAACCACCCAAATTTGCTCATATAACAAAAATTTTGTACCAAAAACAGAAAAATGGAGCATAAAACAAATCCATATATCTTCGTTTATTTAAATATAGCAGATACTTCAATTTATTTTATGTAACACTAGATATGGACCCGTGCGATGCACGGGTATCTATTTGAA
>OVAQ01001437.1:0-17915 GCA_900406345.1 Erysimum cheiri
ATACATATATGTATTTGCAGTTTTTAATGAAAACCTAAAAAATTTTTATTCACTGTTCACATATTCGGTCCTTAACTTGAAAATTAGGTGAATAAAAAATTAATTTAATTTAATTTTCAAATTATGTTTAAAACATATTATAAAACCAAATATAATTATAAATAAATTATTCACAAAATTNGTGCATAGCACGGGTTCTTACCTAGTAGCATAGTAAGCGAATACAATACTTTAAAAAGAACCCAGGTTCTTTAATAAACAAACGGATACGAACAGTCTTTACTAAAAAAAAGAAGAGAATTAGTTACTTTTAAGCGTTGCTGAAGAACAATACTTGATTAACCTTGCTTTATTGATTAATTAATAATTTCTTTTAAACTCGCCCACCGTTCTCTGTGTGTGTGTGTATTTGTTTGTTATTACTAAATTCTCTTGTTGAACCCGAGCTAATTAGATATCAAAGAATCAATGTTCTTACTAAAGTTTCCCACTTGTTACATTTGATAATTTATATCCACTTTTATTGTCATGGGAGAGGGCATTAGCCGCATAACTAAGAACATTCAATCTAGATAATGGTCCTTTATTATTAATGAGGAATTGAGGATCTATATTCCTTTAAATATCATGCATGAAACAGAGTGGACCCTTTTTAATGATAAGTTTGGAGAAAGTTAATGATCCATTAATGTGAAAGACTAGTTAACAATTATCACAATGTAAACTAGTTGATTTTTTAATTCTCCAAAAAATAATTGATAAGTACTCCACTTTTTTTAACTTTATGTTGAATTTGGTGTAGTATTAATTTGAGGTACACTTTTTTGTAACACAGATATAATAAAAATATATATCATGAAAAACCACTAGACTACATAACTACTATAATTATTTAATTAGACCAATATGATTAATTTAGCCCACAAATTAATCCATTATTATATATATAGTATGATTTTCATTGGTTAAAAAAATTGTTAAACATGCATTAAAATGATACTCCTTCTACTAGTATTTCAATATTTTTCATAGATTTATCTTTATTTTTAAATGAAAACACCAAAAGTTAAAACCGACTAGTTTATATATATATATATATCTTAGATTGGTTATTGTTGACAGAAAATATATACTGTATATATATCATCTTGTATTTTAATACAATTACTAAACTTGGTGGAAACAAAAACGATAATTCCGAAAACACTTACCAATTGCACAACCCATCCAAATAATTGCATATTACTTTATTGACCTGGCTAAACTCGATCCGACCCATTAATGCATGACCTCATCGGACCGTGACTGGTTGTCTTAATTTTTAACTTCACCCATATAGTAACACCTAAGCTCAATCAACGTGGACGCATGTGGCCTGAACCATGTGGGACCGACACGCAGTAGGAAAGTAGGAAATGGATCGGAACCGTCCATCCTCATGGCAAGCGGGACCCACGAACCGTCGTTTTCAACCGGCGCAACCTGGCGAGTCAGGGCTCGGTGCAATGTACTTGAACCACACACGTTAGCTTGGTCCGCACGTGCACAGACAAAAGTCACGTGCGGTCAAAAAGGTCAGAGCATGAAAGTGAAAGGCAAGATGTGTGACCACGTGGAGGCGGTCGGAATCATCGGGACTTGGTCATTACCTTATCCAATCACAATACTCCTCCCGAATCTATGTAGCTTACTTTCGCTTCTTTTGCCCGTATTTCTAATTCTCAAAAGAAAAAACGTACGAGAGCTTTTGTTTGCGTATTCATATCACGGAATGTGTACAATATCATCGAGCAACTTAAAAATAAGTGGGAGCTAGCGAGAGCTACACGCGCGCCAAATTAAGCACATCATTTAACTGTCTATAAAAATGTGAAGATGAGAAGATCTTAAGTCTTCTGACGCTATTCGTCTATAGATCGATGAATCGATACGTCCAGTTAACTCACCGCACATGTGTCATAAGAGATAACTTATGTTAAGTGACTTTTATTTTTGTTGAATACTTATTAGTATGTTAACTTCTTGCTATCCGTAAGAGTTTATATTCTCACCAAACATGGAAGAAATCAGTTTTAATTATTCCGACAAACATACATTGATTAAAATATCTTTCTTTTTTTTGTTTGTCAGCGATCAAAACATCATTTAACGTGATAAAATGCAGCTTTTTCGGATAAATAATTGAACTAGTATAGTTTTGTGAGGTTTGGAAAACATTAAAAATAAATAAAAAAGGTCGTGAAATTAATATCATGCCCTCTTTAACAAAAAATAATACGCGAAAAATATTGTGATCAAGGGACACCCATCAATCAGTACGCTTGTTTCTTTCATTTGTTTTTTTTTTTGCTTTTTTATCAACCAGAAGTACCACGCGCCAATATATAATAAGATAGTAGTAATGTTAACGTCATCCCTATAATTTACATATACAAAATGCCTTTTTTTTGCTAATTTACATATACAAAATGTTACGCATCAATTCTAGTCTCCACGGTACTTTTTCAAGTTTAAGCAATCGAGTTCGCTAAATATATAACATTAAAAAAAAAAAAAATGCCAGCTGTTTCTTAATGTCTCAGTTCATATTAACTTTTTGTTAGTGAAAAAGTTATAGATTTTACTATTCGTGGCTTTTTCTTGACCAAATAAAAGAATAGCAAGTTTGGAACTCAGAATTTACTTATGTTTTCTCCAAAATCAATCGGTTGACTAGTAGGCTAGTAGCATCAGCCATCAAGTTTACTATTATACTTAAAAAATATATTATTTATTGATAGTTATGGATGTGTAAAACCCTTACATAAAAAAACAATCAACAAGTCTAATCGAGCTCTTTATATCAAATTATCAATCAAATCATACTTTTTGGTTTGTCGCACGGAATCTAACATGTCCCGCTTGTTTGCTTTGTATAAGAAGAAATACATAAGATGAGTTAGTGAATTGGTGTAGTAACTAGTAAACATAAAGGCACAAAATACAAACAAAATGAAAAAAATTATGGTCATTAAGTGAGTGGACGGAAATGTTTCCTAGTATCTTATTAATTAATTTTTCCGGAAACTTATGGCTCATTTTTACATTCTTTTTTTTTTGTGTTTTTGTATCTTCATAAAATTGAATTCGATCATGTTAACGTACGAAAAAAATCTATAGTTCTTGCATATTGCATGATTTAAATTCATACAAATGAAGATAAAAGTATTCAAACGATAAATATGTATATTCAAATGAACCACGACATGTAATTTAATGATTTATATTATGGGATTATTAACGTTATTATATTATTATTTATATTTAAATTCACATAAAATATGTTATTTAACAAAAAAAAAATGATCATCACTTATCAGAAAAAAAAAAAAAGAATCTAAGCGAGAGCTCGTCAATCTTGACATATAACTAGTACTACTAGTTAGTATGCTAATTTGTTAATTGCTCAATAATTATATGGTCATGTCATTAATTATAGTTGTTTTGGGTTAATCTCTTCTATTTTTTGTATATAAATTATTATAGTATAAAGGATTATTTAACTCTTACGACTTTGACTTAAATTTTATTCTCCATAGAACACAAATAGGATGAAATCTGTATTTTATTGCTCCCATCAATTTGGAGAACTTGGTTTCCCAAATATACCTATGTTACTATAAAATAATTTGTGTATAAATAATACTATTATTTACTAACGTAATGATGGTCACAAGTTAACCAGGAGCTAGTAAAAATCAACTATAATTAGTGGTCTCCGCTATATTTTATAAATAAATTCAAAAGCAGTTGTGATCAATCAGAAATTACGGGTCAACTTTTTCGATAATGCCCAATCCCATTCTCACATCTTTGGCGACTTGTGATCTACCACCACCCCATCCACCAATTATTTAAATATAAAGCCGGAGAAGAAAACAAAACCAAGTGTCTTTTCAAAAATTAAATGCCTCTTTCATTGTTTTCTAGTCATTTTGAATTTGAGCAAGCCTTCATTGTATATTTGTGAAGCAAACCTATCAAACTAAATAAGTGATAGAATATATAATGTTTTCTTTGCTGTCGTCAAAATACATGTTTTAACAGAAAATATATGTATATATATTGTTGGGTATATACTATATGTAATCTTGATATAGTGTAAACTAAAGGTGATTTGGTTCAATATCGAATTAACTATTTAGTAGAGAGGAAGCAACATGGGCAAATTGCCAATTTGGTTTATAATGGAGCCTACATGTTCACCTGACCCTTTTGGACTTTCTGAGTTACTGTCCATGGCTTTGGGCCCATCAAACTGATCCCACACCAAGACAGGACAAAATATTCTTAGAACTCGCCACGTAGACATCACGACTTGGAAATCTGACCACGTGTACGGTTTCTGACCTGATTCTCGAAGGATTGACGTGATCCGCTGCTTCTTTCATTATGTCGAAGCTATCTATTAAGTATTAACTATATAATTTGGGCCTTATATGTAACCCAATAAAGATCTAAGCCCATTAGTTAGAGAAAGGCCTCAATGCCGCAGAAATCTTCACACAGATCTTCTTCCTCCCTCCGCAGTTGCCGGAATCGCATTCCTTCCAAGGATCATCGAGAATCTTCATCTCCGGCGACAGCTTGATCTCGGGTATATCGATGCCTTCTTCCGGTAGATTAATAATACTTATTTTTGTGTTTCGTTTCTGGGAAACTAAATTGTAGAGATTAGTTAACACGAAGCTGATACTTTAATCGAATTGATTCTAAGTCATCTCGCTCGTAGGATGCTCAAGTTACGCGATAGAGAATGCTGCTTCATCTTTTGTCTTATCGTCTTCGTATTTGCTCGGCCTTGTTACAGCCATGAGACACTGTTAGTGTTCTTGTAAACCTCTCATTATCCCCAAAATCTTAAAATTGGATTATTTCTTTATTGGTTCAATAGAAATGATGTTGTTAAGTGATATGTAATCTTAGCTTTGATGGCAAAAATTTATATGCTGGGAAGGAACTATGGAAGGAGACTCTGCCATTGAACTCTGGATCTCGAGTTTACAAATTAGTAGGGCTTAAATCAAATTCTTGGTATGAAGTCAAGATATCATACCCAGCTTCTGTATGTCAAATTTGTTATCTTGTTCTTGCTTTTTGTTTCAAAATTTTTTTGTGCTTGTTGAAAATCTGATCTTTTGTTATGATATCAGATACCGGCTCTTTTTAAGCTGCAGCTACTGAAGAATGGTGTGAGGGGCTTGAAGCTTAACCATATGAGGAGATTACTAAACACTGAGAAAGTGATATTTAAAACTGAAAGTCTTGAAGAAGCTCAACACAAGGTATTGCCATAGTCGTCAATCAGTTCCTAACTTAGAAAGAAAGAAGCATGAGATAAAGTGCTTAAAGAGTCCTTTCTTGTTTCTGATCTAGGACGGATTGTATGTTTTGGTGACGGTGGAACCTGAAGGAATCGTGGCTATACCAAATTTTAAAGAAAGACCATTCATCATTTACAACATAGGCAAGTTTTTCTTTCTTTCTAATTTACTATCATCAATCTTTTTTCATTTGCAACATAAAACTTGTAGTGAGTATAGTGCTTCTTCTGAAGTCTGAAACTCTCGTGGTTTACAGTTTGTGAAGAACAGCTCTTAGGCATCCCTTACTCAAGCTGGTCAGTGGTGGTTTTAGTAGTTTTGTGTCTCGTGGCTGCGTTGATTCTTCCCCGATTTCTGCCATCTTATCTTCTAATCAAAGATGGAGATCGTGTGATCGTTAAGAAGAAACATGGTTAATACAGACTGATGGTTGTTTTCTCAAATCTCAGTTAGCTTTTGATGTTTGTTCATCAAAATTCTGTATGGTTTTTACTTTTTAGTTATTAAAAGGAAAGAGATTAAACTTGGCGATATACGAGTATTATGAGACATCCGTTACTTTCCCGGCAGTAAACCGCTAATGACTCCAACGGAGATGAAAGATACACATTACACATATGACAATTTTGCTTTAACAGATATATAATTCATGAGACAAAACACATTGTAACGAGTAATCTGATAGTTACCGCGTTAATTAAAGTAACTAGATAAATGTTTTTAGGGGGACCCATTACTATGATCGCGAAGAAGAAGAAGAACAACTACTCTATTTTTTTTGTTTTTCAATTTCTCTTTCTCTCGAACAATTCATGAATCATAATCACGCATCATCATCGTCGTCATCACCAACTTCTTCATCATCATCATCATCAGTGGTAGTTTCCCCCAAACAAAACCTTCCTTTTCCCCTATTCCTATCTATCTAAATCCCTAGAATCACTCTAATTCTTCCCCCTCATTTTCCCTTACGCTTGATCCCAATTCGTCTGCGAATCGTCTCTCTCGTTTCTGTTCAGTATTCGTCGCAATCACCAATTGAGAAGCCCTAGACACATCTCCTTCCACCTACCGGCACCGACTTTCTCTTCTTCCCTGGCCCATCTTTCCAAGTTTTAAACCCCTTTTCCCCCAACTTTTTTTTTCCCGGGAAAATTTTATCTCTTTATTTTTTCTCTGTCATGATCATTACTTGTTAGTATGATCCTTTATTAGGTTTCGTTGGGACCGATCTCTCGTTTTCTGTTTCTCTCCCTCTTTTCTCTTCGCAGACCCGAGTAAACCCTAGAATCTCCTCTTTCAATTCGATTGTTGTTCTGTTTCTTCATCTTTACTCTCTACCATGTTTAATCATTCAAACTATGTCTAGGGTTTACTGGGTCAAGTTTTAGCATCTTCTCGTCTAAAAAGTTTCTGTCTTCTGGTTCTAACCATGGCGTATCACTCGATTCCTGGCTCTGGCTTTCATTACTTGAGCTCTCCCTTTGGTGATACAACCTTTACTAAAGTCTTTGTGGGTGGCCTTGCGTGGGAGACTCAAAGCGACACTCTTCGTCGCCATTTCGATCAATATGGTGATATCCTTGAGGCCGTCGTTATTACTGATAAGAACACTGGTCGATCCAAAGGTTACGGCTTTGTGAGTGTCCTCTCTATTTATTGATTTTGTACATGTTTGTAATATTTGAAGTTGGTCTATTGCTTCTTGTAATGAACAACATCCTCTGCTTCCATGGTATGCTTAGAGATTCTAGAATACTGAATTTTGTTTTTGTGTTATACCATCTTAGGGGCTCGCAGATAAAAGATGATTTGTTAGGCTAAGGATCCCTAGCTCTGTGAATAATTAAAAAGAAGCTTAAATCGTAAATGCTGGTTTTGCAGAACCAGAGGAATCTATTTCATTCTTTTTATTTATGTATCTGTTATATCACTTTCATGATTGTAAAATGACTCATTGCTATGTTAATGATTTGTATGGGAGGATTTAGGTAACTTTCCGAGATCCAGAGGCTGCTAGGAGAGCCTGTGCCGACCCAACACCTATTATAGATGGCAGACGCGCCAATTGTAATCTCGCTTCACTTGGGAGACCTCGGCTACCAATGCAATATGCAGTGATACCCAATATTCCTGGTCAGTCTTGCTTCAGTGTTCATATATTCCTTTTCTTTGCATTACTTACTGAGACCTTTCTAATTTGGTGAAATATTCAATTTTTCAATGGTACATTACCGAGTAAACTTGTAAATTAATTGCATTTTTGTTTTGTTAGGAAGGATAAGGCCTGCTTCCCCTTATGTTGGAAGTGTGCAGAGTCCTCGCGGTTCACTTTTTGGAAGCTATCCATATCAGCAACCACCTGCTTATAGCTACCAGCAAGGAGTGGTGTACCCTTATGGGTGAGTTATGCAATTCGAAGTTCACAAAATTGTGTTGCTATTGTAAATGTGCTCTGAAGAGCTAATCAGTTTTAATGTCTACTTGCTAGTCCATCTCACAAAGGTGGAACATTTGTTCACTCAATTTGATCAAGTGGCATTTACCAATCACAGCATGGGCAATCACTTAGAGATATGAACGAGCTAGGGGTTGATAGTTATCTTCTGCCACTTAGGGTTTTTGAGTCTAGCACTCTGATGTGACATGTTGTGATTGGTAATCTTGCAGGAATACAAAAATAATTGCAGAGGAATATGTGGCCGACCCCATTTTTTTTTTGGACAGGCAAGGTCAAAATGATCTAAATTTTAGGAATGAACATTTTGGAGTGAACTTTTAGGCTCTTTGTTTTTAGTTTAGCATCTTGTTTTCATTGTATAATGTAGTTTAGCCGTTGTTGTGTTATTGCTACTCTTCTTCTCTATATTTTCTTGAGAGTGTCTAGCCAAAACTTTACTCTTCTGTCTCTAATTTTAGTTATCCTTTTGGTGTTCTCTCAGGGTTACACCATATGGACCTGACTACATGTACTCACAGTCTCAGGTAGGCGTCTGAAATTGTTGCAGTTCCTTCTTGCTTTCTTTATGCATTTTTAGACCATTGTGATTCTAGTTTTAATCATATGTCTTCTCTTCATGGTGATGTAGGGTTTATATGGTCCTTACATGGGTCAACAGTATCTTCAGGTTTATGGAATACCTGGGGCAGTTAACTCACCGGGTTATCAATACGGGCAATTGAGTCAGACTATTCCCGGTGGTCACGGTTATCCAGCGGTTCAAGGGTATTCACATCCAGGAAGTCATGTTCTACAGCTTGGTGCCACTTCACCTATGTCTGCTATTCAATCTCCATTTCCTTCGGCCTCAGCTCCAACGCAGCAACGTATTATTGTCCAGACTCCTCCTCAGTATATGCAGAGTAGCAGTTCTGATCAAACAACAGGGTGAAAAATCGATCAACGTAAGCAATTCTTGGATTATTTTGTTTGGGGGTTTAAATTGGATTGGAGATGATATGCACTTAGATCAACTTAATTTTATTCGTTGGGTTTCAGTTAGTAATCCTTGAAGACTGCAGAAAAGGGAAAGAAGTTAAGGACAGGCTTCCTGTTTAAGCTTTGCACATTATTTATTTTTTGCATTCTAGAGGTATACTTGTTTCTTCAAATGCCCCCTGTTAGTTTCATTACTTGCAAATTTTTCGAGCTCACCACATTAATGTTGTTACAGGTCATAAGTAGTTCTTGCTCACTGAAGAAGTCAAAAAGGGTTGGTTGCTCTCGCGTAAACGGATTTAGTGTAACTGACAAGGAAGTCTCTGGGTTTGTTAATCTAAAACCCTCTCATCATGTGTATAGCCACGAGAAGCATGCTGGCATAAACTATATGAATGGTTTCACTGTGGAAACAAGGGTTTTCGCAGTAAACCGGTTGGAGTAAGTTGGGTGTACAAACAAAGTGCATATAAACATAAACACATACAGATGCATATAGAATGGTGGAATCAAAGTCTGATTCTTTTGGTAGTTAAAGTAGCCTTCTTACTAAACACTCTCTTAAGGCATAGGAGTGTTAGTAAGATAAGATAATTAGGTAAGATTCTTATGTTTTCTTGAGTCGAGTCCTTTGCATTGTAAGTAAAAAATTAATGTCTATTGGGTTCACTTAGCTTCTTGTCTGTGCATATATTTTTACATGTCTGTACAGTTTTTACTTTTTAGACGGATAAATTTTTTCTTTTTTTTTGGATAAATTGTTTTTCTTAATTGATTATGTCTTTGACTCCCATCTTCTGCTGTGATTCTTCTATTTCTTACTCCATATTTTTTTTATAATCTCTTCGTTTACTACTTGTTTTGGAGATGAAAAAATTACGAATTAAACAATTTACATGCTTTTTTCATCCATTTCATATGAGAACTTTTTCTTGAGTCAAATTTTGTGTGTCGTATTTTAAATTTCCTTTATAAAACTTTTATTCAACACAATAAAAAATTAAATCCTACTAATATCATCTGAGGTCCATCCATATGATTGGATTTGACAGTATTAGTTTTATAATAATAATAATAATATTTAACTGATCTTAACGGGTTGAGATAATGCGATCATGGGAATATTTAATGCCAAAATGGAGGTAATGGCAAAGTAATGATGTTTGGATGTCCGAGAAAACTGAAAGTAGAGAATAGAGATGTTCCCATTTTCCCACCACTTGCTCTCTTTTTCTTCTATTCATAAAAAATATTTGGGCCTTGGCCGTTTTAAAAGCCCAAACAATTAAAACAAAACGGCACGTGGCGAGGCAGGTGACAAGTGATACCTCCAAATGCGGTTATTTGCGGGACCCACGTGGTAGCCACGTGTAACGAGCAAAGGACCTCCCCATCCGGCATCCCCTTTGCATTTTTGCCTCTTAACAAAATTGCCTTGCAGTGAAATCTCTCTTCTTCTCCTTCCTCCTAAAGCTAAAAAAACATCACCACAATATAGCAAAGGTACAAATTCACATTATTCGTCATTTTCTCTGTCTTTTGTTTCGGATTTCTTCTCATTTTCTCCATCACAATGTGTGATAGTACAATTGCAATGTTGCTTGATTTTCACAATTGGTGGACTTGTATGGTTGGAATTGCACAATCCCTAATGCGGGTTCGATTTCTCCCACTAGAGTACTAAGAATGTCGTCTTCAAGCATAATGACCTTTTGATTTAAGAAAATTTTATTTTGACTTTGGACTAGCTACTGAAATGTGTTTTTGGTTTCATGAGTTGGATTATGCTTTTTTTTTCTGGGTATCATTGGATAGTTTTTGCTAATTGATGAGTATATATGTACTAATCATCAGGCTAGCTTTCTCTGTATTTCATTTTATCTTTTCAGATTCATTTTTTTGTTTAGATTTTGCTGTTTATCAGTGAATTTTTTAGGGTTTGAATATCTTTTCCTCCTAGTAATGATAAGACAAAATATGATAGAGACTAAATTCATAATTCAAAAGGGTTTAAACAAAATTGGTGGAGATTTCAAAAAGCTGTGACTAAATCTTGCAAATTGGAGACACTCAAATCTATTTCTGTAACTACATTTTGGGAATGTCCTTATTGCTTCCATATGTGACACTGTTTCCACATTCACATGTAATGCAGGTTCATCAATATATAGCCTTTTTGCTGGAATCGAAAACATGAGTTTGTGTAGTGATGGATTATCGAGCGATCAGTATTTCTTGGTTAATTTCATCATGAGCAACTACTTGGGTCCTGATGTGTATTCTGATAACCCAAGATGTTCAGCATCTCAAAGATTAGCCAAAGGTTTACCACCTTACACTTTGATGCACATTGGATCTGCCTCTCTAACTGTTGCGCAGCTACAGAACTTGTACTGTAATGTACTGAGAAACGCCAAGCCCAGCCTCCTTCTCCATCCAGATATGATTTATATGTATTTGAAGGGATATCTACCTTTGGAACCCAGCGGAAAGTTTCCTCAATTCACATACTTTTTCCCCACGAATCTTCACCCGCAGAAAAGGTATTCCCCGAGCCACGAGATTGTGAAAGGGATTGTTGTTATCGATGATCCTGCAGTAGCATCCATAAGCAAGGAAGAACTCCAAAGATTCAGATGCTTGGCTCGTTTGAACGACCTGAAAATCGATAGAGTCGTGTCTTTATCTCCTGGACGTGTGCAGCTGGATGAAAGCAGGGGAACAGAGCAGGACTTTTCAAGAAATGGGGAAGCAACAGCTAATGGACTTATCACTGGCGAAGACTACAACTCACCTGGAGAGGTTCGAGAAGCGTGCAATAGAAAGAAAGAGGAAGAAGCAGTTGCTATTTGCGTGATCAGTAATCCGGAAAGCCTTTCGGGAGACATACCAGAAAGCAAGGGAATGGAGAAGGACTGCTCAAGAAATGGCGAAGCGACATCCAACCCAATTGTCTCTGACCAAGACTACTATTCATTTGTAGAGCTTCGAGAAACATGCAAGCGAAAGAAAGAGGACGAAGAAGCAGTTGCTGGCGATTTTGGAATGAGTAAAACCCCAGAAAGATTTAGGGAGACATACAAGAGAAAACGGTTCAAGAACTCATCTAAAAACATAAATGACGAAACTCTTCTGGAAAGAGACAAAAAAGATAAACCCACCAGTCTGACACTTATACCTGTTCCTCCTGACATGAAGGAATGTGATGCAGAACCATCGGTTGTAACTACTGGAACAGCCAGTGAAGGAACGTTAGGACCATCCGTTGGTGCTGTCGACATTGGTGTCAACAAAGTTGCTTACTTTTTCCAGGTTGCTTTGCCCGGTGTCCGCAAAGATTTCGGTATATTCATGATTTGTGGCCCATCTAATCTAACTATTTCCATAGGTCACACCCGGTTTATGTGATGAACACATGAATTGTTTTTTGGTCCATTTTGTGCAGGTGAATTCAGCTGTGAGATTGAATCAGATGGAAAGGTTATACTGAAAGGATCGACTACGACAGGCGGGAAAACGATCAAGAGGCATTCTCGGGTTTTCAAGATGAATATTCGAAAGGTGTGTCCGCCTGAACCGTTCAAGCTGTGCTTTAGCCTTCCAGGACCAGTTGATCCGCGGCTATTCTCTCCTAACTTCCGATCAGATGGCATCTTCGAGGCTGTCATCATCAGACACAAAAACTCTTAACTAAACCGGAGGTTCCTACAAGTTGAAAACTTCAGGATCTCTGTAAATCTTTATGTTAATGGATACAGAAGGTAGGCCAATCAAACAGCATATTAAGGACAGATCTTTCACTCTTTGTTCATCTTTTAGGAAATGACTGTCTCCAATTCAGCACTAATGTTGGTGGTACTTGTTACTCTTCTCAATAAGTGAATCAAACCAAAACTAACCGTATTAAACCGACTAATACAAATTCAGGTTTAATCTGGTTATTAGTAATTTCTAATTGCTGGAAAATTTCAAACAATATGATGTTTGTGCTGTGCCCCATCGTGACAACATAGATAAAAAGGGATCTTTTTTAAACGGACTGACCAAGTCATCCTCGGAGTCAAATGATAAGCATATTCCATGCTCACATAAATAAAATAATAAAAATTACAAATGTCAATATATCGTTATAAGAATCCTTGTCCTGTTTCACTTTGTCTACCTTTTGAATTCGAAATATTTTGACAAACAAACCCAAAAGAAAGAAAGAAAAAAAGAAAAAGCTCTGGATTCAGAATCGCAGAGAGTGGAGAAGAAACAACCAAGGATGGCAATAAAAGTATTGTCGTCACTTGATGCAGCTCGGATACAATGGTACCATTTCAAAGCGATCATAGTCGCAGGAATGGGGCTATTCACCGACGCATACGATCTCTTCTGCATCGCACCGGTCATGAAAATGATTAGTCATGTTTATTACAACGGTGACTCGATCAACACAGCCGTTCTCTCCACTTCTTACGCCATCGCTCTACTCGGCACAGCCACGGGTCAACTCATCTTTGGTTACCTCGGTGACCGAGTCGGTCGTCGCCGAGTCTACGGACTTTGCCTAATCATCATGATCCTTAGCTCTTTTGGTTGTGGCTTTTCCGTGTGCACGACTCGCCGGTCTTGTGTAATGGTTAGCCTCGGTTTTTTTCGGTTTATTCTTGGTTTGGGTATCGGTGGTGATTACCCGCTTTCCGCTACCATTATGTCGGAGTTTGCTAATAAGAGGACACGTGGCGCGTTTATCGCTGCTGTGTTCTCGATGCAAGGGCTGGGGATTTTGGTGAGCTCTGCCGTGACCATGGCTGTTTGCGTCGCGTTTAAGAGTGGTGGCGGTGGTTTGGAGGTGGATGCGTTGGCTCCGACGGAAGCTGACGTGGCGTGGAGACTTATACTTATGATCGGTGCTCTTCCTGCTGCATTGACGTTCTATTGGCGAATGTTGATGCCTGAAACCGCAAGGTCTATTCAAAACCTTTTTTTTTTTCCCGCATTTTTATATATATACTTTGTCCAATCACAGATCAGAGAGAACGTAATGCAGAGCGTTCTTGCCTCACTATTTTTATTTGCTATTTAAAGCTACTAGATTTGATGATATCGTTGAATAGAATTAAAATTACATTTTTTTCTTTTTTTGACAAAACAGTTGTCTTGATGTTTTGATGAGTGAAGGAACGCATTTGTCAGTTGGCATTTGATTTTGATTTTTTTAAAAAAAATTGGTGAACGCTTCTCTAGTTTTAGGATCATTTTATGTCACCTCAACCCGAAACAAGATATTTATATGTGATTAACTATAATTCTAGTAACTAATTGACGTGATTAAAACGAATATTTTTTATATATTACACACACATTTATATACTATTAGATTCCTTAAAGAGATTTATTAATTGTATATTTTAATAGCTAATTAGCTAGGTTTTATATCTATAGGTAGCAATTATTTAAAGGGCTACAAATTAATAGTTTGTTTTAAAGGAGTCATTGACTTGTGAGGGATAAATACCATAATTCTGTGGTATATACCTTACACGCCTCTTATCCTTACGTATTCAACATTAGCCCTCCTAAGTCTTCACCAATCATACATTCACTTTATTTTTAATCAATACAAAAACAACATTTATTTATATTCTTTGATTTCATCTAATATTATTATATCTACCTCAGGTATCAGCTCCAGCTAATCAACTGCAAGTTCTATCTTTTCATATATTCAACTAGGCATAATTTAAATTATCCTCACACGTACTCTTCCTAGCTAGTTCTTCCAACACAGTCTCTTGCATTCATTAGAGAAAATAAGTCAAAAAACGAGAAAAATCGCATTCGTAAATTGTTATCTTTATTAATTAAAATTAGTACTGAATACTGATGCATGCAGATACACAGCACTTGTGGAAAACAATATCGTCCAAGCAGCAAAAGACATGCAAAGAGTTATGTCAATATCTCACATCTCCGACGAAGCCACGATGGAGCAACCTCTTCCTCCTCTGCCACCTTCCTACAAACTCTTTTCCCGTCGCTTCCTCCGCCTCCACGGCCGCGACCTCTTCGCTGCCTCCGTTAATTGGTTCCTAGTAGACGTTGTCTTCTACACAAGCAACCTCCTCCTCTCCGATATATTCAGTCACTACTCCGATAAACCTTCTTCCTCCACCGCAGAAAACGTTTACGACGCAGCCTTCGAAGTGGCGGAATTAGGAGCCATCATCGCCGCTTGCTCCACCATACCTGGTTACTGGTTCACAGTTTACTTCATCGACAAGATAGGTCGTGTCAAAATCCAGATTATGGGGTTTTTCATCATGGCCGTTCTTTATTTAGTCGCTGGGATACCGTACAGTTGGTATTGGTCAAAACATGAGCAGACTAAGAAAGGCTTTATGGTTCTCTACGGTTTGGTTTTCTTCTTTTGCAACTTTGGTCCCAATACTACCACTTTTATTATTCCCGCAGAGCTTTTTCCGGCTAGGTTTAGGTCTACTTGCCACGGGATATCTGGCGCCGCGGGTAAGCTTGGGGCTATTGTTGGCACCGTAGGGTTCTTGTGGGCTACCAAGAAGATGGACGGCGATGATATAAACCAGGTCTATCCCGAAGTGAACCGTATGAGAATTTCATTCTTGATTCTTGGTGGCGTTTGCATCGCCGGAATCTTTGTGACGTATTTCTTCACGAAGGAAACAATGGGAAGATCGTTAGAAGAGAACGAACATGAACATAATAACAATGATGAGAGCGAAGATGAGCCACAGATTGTTGACGGGCAATCCTCGGCGAGCACTTTGCTTCAGACAAGATGATGATATAGAGATGTCGAACTTATGATCAGTTCAAGTTCGGACAAAGGAAGCCACCTTCATTGCTAATTTCTACTAATCTCTTCTAGATTTTGTTTATATTTTGCTTGAGATTTTTTTGTTTCAGTTGCTTCTTACCCAAGAAACTGTTTAATCTACATCCTTATGTTTTCTTCAATCTGAAGCTTGCTGATCTGTTCTTTCAATGATTTCTTACCTACGAAAATGTTCAAAATCGACCCTTCCTTTTAATTTGTTCAATTTAATACTCTGTTATTTCCTATAATCATCATTTTGATATTCAGTTCCTAAAGCTCTGACTTCATTTTCTTCTTGGTTAGTACTAGAAACTTGTTAAATCTCTGCTTCTCATATATTGGTATTATTGCACATAGTTGTTATAAGAGTTCCATTGGTAAATCAAAAGAGAAAAAACAAGACACACTGTAGTTTCATCACGAAATATTCATATCGATAATATGAAGATGATGATCAAATTGCAGATAAGAGAGAATGATCTGATGATCACTTAGTTTTGGTGGGGAAAGAAGCCATCTTGTTGATTCCACAAAGACCCTCTGGTTTCCCAGTGTTCCTCTTCAGCCTGATGTAACCTTTCTCGCCCCATTTTGGTCCCCACGAATTCTTCACAATAATGTATTCTGAACCCTTGCTTGATCCATACCCAACCGCAGCCACACCGTGGTCCAGATCATCCCCGCATCGCCCATCAAACACGCCCTTCATATAGCAAAACACAATGATTCTAACATCAAGAAGATTGATTAATTCAACCAATTTTCTTGATTCATATATTTATAATGTACTTAATTACCCCGCTGTAGAACTGGAACTCTCTACCAGATGCGTCAATGGCGACACTGAGAGGCTGATGAGCCAATGCCTTCAAGAGGCTCTTCTCGTCATTCGTAGGTACATCTTGGTGTCCACTAATGGTTACTGTTTCAGATTCATCCTGTTCAAAAAACAGAGAGAATTAGACTGGGACCAACTCAATTATTATGTTACCTAATCTTGTCTTTGTTATATTTTTGCGCATTCACGAAACCTTTTGCATCTCGCAAGTTCCTTCTTCCATAGAGTAAGGATAATCCACTTCCTTGTGTAGACCTCCGTTTTTAACAATGTACTCAAAAGCATAGTCCATGAGACCACCGTTGCAGCCATTGTTGTAGGTCGTGTCACAGTCTATGAGTTCTTGTTCAGACAATGTTGTCAGGTTTCCTGACACAATCTGGTTTATACCTTCCACTGCTGCGACTGTCGAAAACGCCCAACAACTTCCTGTGAAACAATTTAAAAAATAAATTTCGGATATTTTAGTTAAGAGGCGAAACTTTAATTAACACATCTGAGACCAAGATTTGAGGTTACCACAAGAGCCTTGGTTCTTAACCTCGGTCACAGCTCCTTTCTTTCTCCAGTCAACAGATCTAGGCACAGCTTCTACGTCCTTATAAGCAAACTCTTCGAAAGATCTTTCTTCATCGCGTCTCACTATATCAGTCTTGAGCCCTAAATACATTTTCTTGAACTCCTCGTGGCTCAAATCCGCAAACTCGTTAAGCCCGAGCCAGTAGCTTTTCACTTTCTTGTTAGTCTCATCGATGTGCTTCAGATTATCCTTGAAAACTTCAAACCTAAGCAACTTCTCTTCAACTGTTTCATAAGCTTTCTCGAAATTGGAGATCCAGTCCTCGAAGAGTTCGATGAGTCTGTCATGAGATTCCAAATCCTCGGGGGAGTATCCGACGATGGAGTAATCGTGGGAAGCAGCGAAAGAGAGGGAGAGAGATGCAGCGGATAAGGCAAGAACAAAACAGAGGATTCTTGAAGGCGAAGAGATGGCCATTTTAGTAATTTTGTTTTTCTTTTGTTAGTTGATAGAGGAATTGGAAGAGAAAGGTTTCATTTATATAGGCTGAAAATTGGATAGAGGTCGAGCTTTTTGCTTTAGAGTAAAGTTGTCTGAATCTTAATCTTTTGTAAAGTCTGTGTCTTTAAGCTTAGTATTGTGATCCCTGAGGTAACTTTGAGTCCAAGTAATAATTGTATATGGTTTGTTTAGTTCTCTGCAGAACCAGAACCAGAAACCTCTGCTTCGGCTAGTTGGAATCGTTTAAGAGATGTATATGATCATGGTCCTAAACAAGCCCATACTGGGCCCACATATATAGAGGTGGTAAATTTGGATATATATACATTTTCCTCAATTTGACAATTTCTTTACACCAACAGATCGAATAAATCATGAACAATTCTTGGGTTCACCCCTAGGGGTGAACCTAT
>OVAQ01001438.1:2086-17914 GCA_900406345.1 Erysimum cheiri
GATCATAATGAATGGTCATAGTTTTGGTGCTACCGATCGAGACAAAATAAATGGCGTCGCTTTCGTTTAGAAATCGGTAAATTTGGCGGCAACGTACGCGTGGATTAAACCAGAAAGGCAGAAATGTGTAGCCAACAAAATCTTGATTTTATTGTTGACTTTAGGGTACCGCCTCCACCCTTGTTTAATCAAAAGCAAGAGGCAAATGTAAATAGTGATAAATTAGATTTGATGTGTATCTAACATCTATTGCCAGACAAACAATTAATGAATTACTAATTCCGTTACGCAATTAAACATGATCATTCAAAATGAATCACCGAACGACTAGACCCACATGAACAAGTTGCCGAGGTTTAATAAAAAAAGTAGTAGTACTAGTTTTACATAATACTAGTATCAGGCTTTGATTAAAATAATGATTATTATTAACTAATATAATAAATGGTTGGCGAATGGGTTGTGAAATGGGCAGGTCCATATAATAAAACAAAATAGGCCCAATAGATGTTAAAGGGGTCCATTAATGATCCAGTGATAATGGTAGAGCCAAGAGGCCCATAGACGCTCTCTCTCTCTCAAAGTGGATAAGAAAATCTGAAATCAAAAAGAAGAAGCTCTCTCTCTATTCAGTCTTGCCAGTTCCCACCAGCTTGGTCTCTTGGCCGATATGGCCGTCTCCGTAGCAAACTGGTGCTTCTCCGTCGTCAATGCCCCCGTTAGGCTTCATTCTTCCGTCTCTTATCCTTGCTGTTTCGTAGCCGCATCATCGCACAAGTCGAATCTTAAGAGGAAATCCCCGAGGTCTCATTCATCATCTCCTCAATCCAACCCAGAGGTACCCCCTCTCTCTCAATTTGTTATCTGTGGTCCGACTTGGTGGGGATTATGTTTGAGTTCCTTGTATGTATCTTACAGAATCCAGGCAGAGTGCGAGATGAAAGTTCAAGTTCTGAATTACAAACAATGGCATTCAAGGCCTTTGGGTCTCCCAAAAAGGAGAAAAAAGAGGCTCTCTCTGATTTTAGAGACCAACAACAACAGGTACACCGGCTGTTTCTATCTATCATTTCTCCCTTCGTTTTGCTTTGTGTAACTTACATTAATAACGCCTTTTCCCACAGCAGACTGATCCTGGCAAGATTCACGATGCATCCTTTCTCAACGCCGTTGTCAAGGTCAATCTCTCACATCTCATGTCTTCGCTATATTACTCTGCCTGCTTCTTCACTCTCACTCATTCCCTGCTTCTTTCCAGGTTTATTGCACTCATACTGCGCCTGATTACTCCCTCCCATGGCAGAAGCAACGACAATTTACTAGCACTGGAAGGCAGGTTTTTCTCGCTTATCTCTCCCTAACTGCTTCTTCCATCACCTAATCCGCCTCTTCTTCACCTCACCTGCAGTGCTTTTATGATAGGAGATGGCAAGCTCTTGACCAATGCCCATTGTGTCGAACATGATACTCAGGTCTACTTCCCTTTTTCTTCTTCTCTCACATTTTCTTGTTAACTCTCATGACACTACTTTTTTATCAGGTTAAAGTTAAGAGAAGGGGAGATGATAGAAAGTATGTTGCTAAGGTTAGTCTTGCATCTCTCCTACTTTCTTGCACATTCCTCTTTATTCATCTTCTGCTTTCAATTAATAGCATGTGCATGTATTCATCAATATGCTGATTAAATCTCCGAAATTTGAATTTCTTTATTTCTCTGATAAGTTCAACTAAACATGTACGTAACACTATACAATTGATGATAACTTCCCTCTCAATTTTTACTGCTCAGGTCTTAGTAAGGGGTGTGGACTGTGACATAGCTTTGCTTTCAGTAGAAAGCGAGGATTTCTGGAAAGGCGCTGAACCACTCAGGCTTGGCCATTTACCCCGCCTTCAGGTTTCATCATCTCATCACAGAATTATGTGTTTCTTAGCCTTCTCAGTTTTCTTCAAGTGCAGTCTCCTCAAATATTTTAGATATCAAATACTACAGACGGGGGATGCTGTCCATTTTGGTGGTGTTAATGTCTTTGTAGGAAATAATGTCATACTGAAGCGGTCCACCTAAACATGTCATAATTTCTGCATTCTCTTTTCTTGCATTAATATATAAGAAGATTAAGATGTTCTTCACTGCCTTTTAATTGTATTATCTATCTGAACACACCTGTTGTTCATAGAGCTTCCATGTTGCCTTTGATATGCAGGATTCAGTAACTGTCGTGGGATATCCTCTTGGAGGAGATACAATCTCTGTTACAAAAGGGGTCGTATCACGTATAGAGGTTTCCGTATATCTTTGGCTTTGCTTTTTACGCCACTATTGTTGTGTTTGTGTTAAGAACTTGCCTCTTTCAAATGTTGGTAATGCAGGTAACATCATATGCTCATGGATCATCCGACTTGCTTGGAATTCAAATCGATGCTGCAATAAATCCAGGTCAGTGGATCCTTTCTAATAAATTATTTTCCTTTTGCTCCTAGTATCTTGCACTTTCTTCCAAAACTTGCGTATGACTTGTTCTTTTCTGTAGCGTGCTTTTCACTAATAGTGTTTCTGAGAACCTTCATCAGTATTATTGTGATAGCCACTTCTTATACTTGTTAGATTGTAGGGAATAGTGGTGGCCCTGCATTCAACGACCAGGGGGAATGTATTGGAGTAGCATTTCAGGTAATCGCTTTGGGATTTTCAGGAATATAATATCTGTTGTCGATTCCCTTTCCAAACGTATGCCTCACAAGAGACTTCCTCTAGGTTTACAGATCCGAAGAAACTGAAAATATTGGATACGTGATTCCAACAACCGTTGTTTCTCACTTTTTGGCCGATTATGAGAGGAACGGAAAGTACACTGGTAATAGTTTTCTCTTGACGTTCATATTGTCCACTGGAAGACCATTATCTTCTAGTTGAGCCTTTCTGTTGTTAATTTTTAAAGATATTTCTCCTGCAGGTTACCCTTGCCTTGGAGTATTGCTGCAGAAATTGGAGAATCCAGCTCTGCGGGAGTGCTTAAAAGTTCCTACGAATGAGGTAGGCTTGCTTTGTTAGTTCGCCTGTTTTTTGTCGGATTTAAGATTTTGCCAACATAATGGTGGAGAATATTGATATTCCTTCTTAGCAGTGAATCCAGTGATGTAACCTTAATTTTGTAGGGGGTGCTGGTGCGAAGAGTTGAACCTACATCTGATGCAAGTAAAGTCCTGAAAGAGGTAAAGAGCATGGATCATAGGATTGTTGCTCTACCAAATTTCTACAATCAAACCATCGAGTGACATTGCTTTTTCGCTCCGAACTTCTAATCCTTGATTTCTGGTATACCTGACGAGTACTAATTGTTAAATCAGGGAGATGTAATTGTAAGTTTTGATGATCTACATGTGGGATGTGAAGGAACTGTACCCTTCCGATCCAGTGAACGCATTGCATTCCGTTATCTCATCAGTCAAAAGTAAATACCTCTTCTTGCCCACGGATGTATTAACTTCCTCTGCCTATACTCATACTTGGCTTTTATTTCACTGAGCAGATTTGCAGGTGATATCGCAGAGCTTGGTATCATTAGAGCTGGAGAACATAAGAAAGTTCAAGTAGTTCTAAGGCCTCGAGTGCACCTGGTACAACTCTCTGCATCTACCATTTTAAGCATTTTGCGCGTCATGCCTAGTAAGCTAATTAGCAATACTTCAATGCCTTTTATACTTTTAAATAGGTACCGTACCATATTGATGGAGGTCAGCCATCATACATTATAGTTGCTGGTTTGGTCTTTACTCCGCTCTCAGAACCCCTGATAGAGTATGTTCTCCTCAGCTTGCTAAGATGCAAAAGTATACTGAAACTTTCTTCACTATTTCCCAAATACCTAACTCTTTTCTCCCTCTTTTTATGTATCAACAGGGAGGAGTGTGAGGACACCATAGGCGTAAGCTCGCTCTACTAAACTATCTGTTAGTTTAATTTATAAATCCACTAAAACAGTTGTTGCATTCTCAGCTTGAGTTTGTTACTTCCAATTTGTAGTTGAAATTGTTAACAAAGGCACGCTACTCTGTGGCAAGGTTCAGAGGAGAACAAATAGTCATCCTATCACAGGTAAGCCCTCAAGAGGATAACGAGTTCTAATATCCATGTGCATTTTGGTGAGTGCAACAATAATTTAGTAATTCACTCACTCGACGAGCATATCTGTAGGTTTTGGCAAATGAAGTAAATATCGGCTATGAGGACATGAATAATCAGCAGGTCCTGAAGTTCAATGGAATTCCTATAAGAAACATCCATCACTTGGCACACCTCATTGACAAGTGCAAAGATAAGTATCTAGTTTTTGAGTTCGAAGATAACTATGTCGCTGTGTTGGAGAGAGAAGCTTCAAATTCTGCTTCCTTGTGCATCCTCAAAGATTATGGAATTCCCTCAGAAAGATCCGCCGATCTGCTCGAGCCATATGTAGATCCGATAGATGACACCCAAGCGCTTGACCAAGGTATTGGAGACAGCCCTGTGTCAAATCTGGAAATCGGCTTTGATGGACTGGTGTGGGCATAAATGTTCGAGAGTGGCGTCTGCAGATGGAAGCCACTGAAAGCTCATACAGCTTACCAGAACATGTGGGAAAGCTCTCAGCTTCGTCCTCATTCATAAGGTCTTGAGCTGTTCCAAGTTTGGTGAATTCATTCTTCTTTCTTCAAATCTCTGGGAATTGAGTTTAATAGAAAGTTGGCCGAAAGAATGGTGGCCATTGTGTATTTGTGTTCAGATGAGTGTACTGAGAAAAACATTGCAAGAATCTTGACCAATGATTCAATGTCTGATTTTGATGAGAAATGAAATGCAGCAACGTCTGCTGTAACATTTAGCAGTGAATCTCTGCTTCCTTATTACTGCTTCTATTGTCTTCATTAACTGACAAGAAACTTAAGACTGTTGCAGATCAGGAAAAAGCATAACAAGTTAAAAAGCTGGCACTCACCAGGGACGAGCTTCACGGGACTCTACTTTGTTGTTGTTTTTTTTTAATTACTTGTTTAATTTATTCAGAATATCAACACATACAAAACGCTCCGACACAAATCAAAACCCGACAAATCCATATTTCATGTGCTCTGCCCTAAACCAGAGGTCCACAACCAAACCCACCAATCTTGTCTTTTACCTCCTCTATAGCTGTATACCTTTTTCATCTTCAACTTCTCATCTTTTTCTTTTTACCTCTTAAGGTCTCTCACAAACATTCTCAGCATACTCATTCACAGTAACCATGACCGTCTCTCTGTTGACCGCCTTCACCGTTCTCTCACTCTGTTTACACACTTCAACATCCGAGTTCCTGCAGTTTCAGCTCTCCACCATATCAGCTGCACCTTCGTTTTTGCCTGAAGCTCCTTCGAGTTTCTCAGCTTCTCCTCCGGCTATGTCTCCAGATATCTCTCCTCTGTTCCCTACTCCAGGTTCAAGCGAAATGTCTCCTTCCCCGTCGGAAGCTTCTGTGATGCCGACAATCCCCTCAAGCCTGAGTCCACCAAACCCAGATGCTGTCTCTCCTGATCCCCTGTTCGAAATTTCTCCAGTTGGGTCCCCTCTTCCTGCTTCTTCCTCTGTTTGTTTGGTCTCATCACCACTCTCCTCTCTGCTTCTCGTCTTCCTCATGTTGCTGCTAGCTTTCTGCAGTTTCTAGTAATCATATAGAAGCAGCGAGTAAGCAAGCTCTCAAAGATTCAAAATGTATTCTTACTTACTCTCTGCTTCTTCTGAAATTTTTCATGTAATATTTAATATATAGCTTTCATTGTTCGGTGTGAGATTTGCTCATAGAGCACTCTGCAATTTGGGCAGGTGCAGTTGTTGTACTTGTAACAGTGATATATGTGTCTTGTGCCTCACATGGATTCTTGTGATTGCACATTGCATTACGATGATCTCGGTTAATAATACAGCACGAAAACGATACATCTTTTTGAACCTTAATAAAAACAGAGGAACTAGCTTAAGCTAAGCTAAAGGACCTTGTTTCCATCGCACAAAATGTAAAACAGCTTCCCGAAGAACTTGTCGAGTGGCTTCTTGGGAGAGTGGTGGCGAAGACGTCTCTTGAGAGTCAAGTTCTCGTCTTTGAGCGTCTCCAGGGTTAGAGAAAGCTGTCTAATGACCTCTCTCTTCTCTTCGTCCTTGTCCAACAGCTGTTTCCTCAGAGCATCACTCTCTTGGATCAGCTTCAACCTCTCTTGTTCGAATTTCAAACTAGTCTCATCTGCTTTGCAATTGATCTGATTTGCTTCCTTGTCTTTGAAAGGACCGAGGGAGGAGGCGGTTTCCTCATCTAGAGGGTCTTCAATCTCAGAATCGGCATCTTCAAACAGAGAATTGCTGTCACAAACGGAGCCGATGGTATCTTGGTAAAACTTAGAGGAGCGAGATCCGTGGTCAGAAGATTTGAGGTGATCGAACTTCTCGGCTAAAGAACGGTGAGCTCGATAAAAGTCTTCGACAATGGTGATAAGCTCAGGACGTTTCTTGTAGTAAGTCTCAGCACGCTGCGCAAAAGAGTCAGCGTTTCCTTCTATGAGCTTCAGCATTGCCTTTGTCTTGGAATCAAGCTCTGCAGATTTCCAAACCACTTTGCTGAGGCTGAGCATAAAAAACCAAACAACATACATTAGAGTAGGAAGTGAAAAATGTGTACCAGCGAGCGTTGACTGAAGCCATTGAGAATGCTTGGAGCTCTTGTGACTCTCGAACCACCACCATCTCGATTTCTCCTCCTCTCCAATCATACCTCTCTCTCTATTATTTACTACTTGGGATATACTACTAATAGTCTTAATAGACTAGAGAGAGAGATTGAGAGAATATACTGTATGATGAGAATAACGGAACTGATTTGCTTTTCAAATTTCGAATTTTGAATCAGATTTTACGGCTATTAACACGCCTTTCCCAATGGCTACGTGTATCCAATATACAGGTCAGGCCTCAATCAATATAATTAGGCCCACTTATGTAGTGAAGATACTCAATACAGTATACAGTATATATAATTTTGAGGCCTCAATGAACAACGTTACTTATAATTGGGTCTGTTGATCGATTAAGTCGAAGAGTTGATCGCCGATACCGAAGCCGAGCATCCTGGCCATGTCGCTGGTCTTCAACCTGGGCTTGGGGACGCCGTGCCGTTTGAGCCAGGGATAGACAACAAACACTTTGTTCATGACGAAAAGCTCCAACGCCTCGGGATTGAAAACGACACCCATTCTCAAGCTCATCTGGTGGGGGACTAACATGGCGGCGTATCGAGCAAGTTCTCCAGCTCGCCAGTCCAGAAGGAGAGGAAGCCAAGGGTACATGGCGTCCAGCCTCACGAACCATAGTCTAATCTCCGGGTACTCTGAAAGCTCCCGCGGATCCCCAGGGTCTTCTCTCCTGTAATTGATGGTGAATCCGATGCTTCGATCCAAATACACTTTTGGTTCAGCTACAGATTTTTTTAATTATGATCACTCATCAATTATGATCGATCACATGTATGTGGACTGTGGAGTGGAGGTTACCTGAGGAAGGTGAGGTTATGCCGGTGGCTCTCTGAAACGGGGATAGGTCAAGCCGCCCTATTGACTCGTTGTCGATCACTACTTCGTACCGGCCGCTCGTCGGAGGCATCGGAGGTTCCACTTTATCTGAATCTGCTTCAATGATTAGCCTTTTTTTTTTTTTTTTTAATTCGAATGATTCTCAACAACTACACTAGTAAGTAGTAAAAATGAAGAGGTAGCTGAGTACGCACCGTCGTCATTATCGAAGGCAGAGATATCGAAATTGCCAGAAGGATTGAAGGCCACAGAGACTGCTACGTCTTGTGCTCTCCTCTTCTTTCTCACGCACCACCCCGCCGGCAATTGGACAACTGGGAACTGCGAGACGTGTCTCGGCGATGGGATAAGCCACGGGAGAAGACCTGCCTTTGTTGCCATTACTTAACTCTATCCCTCTCTCTCTGCGTCTTAGTCTTCTTTTTATCTTCTTCTTTTGGCATTTTCTGCATCTCTTTCTATTTTATCCTTTTTCCTTCACCGCACAAATATATTCTTTGTCTTGAAAGGTTTGACATTTGAAGCTGAATGCATTTTCTCAGATTTATTCCAGTACATATATGGTTATGGCAATCTAATTCTTCAGTGTAGAAAAGGCGTCTCGTCTTGATTAGACACGTCACCAGAATGGCGTTTTCTACTTTCAGCAAGTAAGAGTATCAGTCAGTATGATTCATTACCTGACGAGCGCAAAGCTGAAAATATTGTCCCCAGGGATACAAGAGATACCAAGATCAGTAATCACAAAACAAGAAAGAATAAAGACGATTTTGGTTGAGTAACCAAGATAATCTGTGGGGTCAAGTCAAGGAACCCGACTTTCAATGGTTGTAATAACTGCCATAAACCTGCATCAAGAGACATGATTGGGGAAGATATTAGAAAACGAACAAAGCCATAAAGAAAAGCTCCTAACTCCTAAGAGGTCTGAGTTTTTGCCTCCAGTGGTTAAAAGAAGAACAAAACCAGTAACCAAGCCCCTGCAACAGCAGATTTCAACATCAAATTAATCCACTTTTCATATTTCCTAATGAATGCAGCTCACAATGACTAGACTTGTTCATCCATGGCAAACGAGTGCTATAAACAGAGTGATGGGAAAGAAGCGAGAATCCTTCCACTACACAGTTTCTCAACAACTCATCTTTAATCTTTCGCTTGAATCTCTCATCATCTTCTAACTAACTCTGTCCAGACAGAGTGTCCTCCTGAATAAAATGGAATTATTAAAAAAGACCTACATATTTAGGATTGAGACCCATTTAATAACTTCAGTTCAGCCCATATCACAGGCAAATGGATTCTTGCGGCCCAATAAAATATATTAGTAAGTACTCCGTAATCTATTTTTTTTTTTTTTTTAACGTCTTTAATTAGATTGACCAAATCAATCAACAGTTTGGTCGTGGGAAAAACAAAAATCAAGAGTTGGTCCAAATTACCTTTTGGACCTTCAAAGCGGCGAAAGTGCGGTGATTACGGCAACAAAAAAGCATACTTACTAGTTATATTTGTTGAGTTACATAGCGTAAAAAGTGGAAAACGGAAAGAAAGCTTCCAAAAAAGCATACTTACTCATTTCTTTATTACTTATAATTCTATCTTCAAATGTCTTTGTATACGATTTGACAACTTTATCTTGAGCAAGATTTTTTGATCTAGTCAGTTACCATTATTTCGATGAATTTTCAACAATTCCAGATAACTAGGCGAAAGAGAAATACATATGTCGTCACTTTGTTTTCTATATTCGTTAATCAATTTCAATTAATATAAAGCATCGTTACAATGATTCATTCATGTGGCATTTCTATAATAATTCAAAAGTTTTTCTTTATAAAGTAATTAAATGTAGGTAAATACAGTGGTCAACAAAATGTAGTTTATTTATTACTACCAAATTGAGTTAAAAATAAAATTAAGATGATGATTACAAATTAAAAAAAAAAGAGGAAGCGATTGGATAACGGACACACAGAGACATACACATACACATACACTCCCAAACCCTAAAATCTATATTTCCCCTGACCGCTTCTGTTGTTGTTGTAAAAGGCATTTGCTTTCGAGTGTTGTCCATATCGATGCCCGAATCTGGGACCTGGGTACTGCTCCCGAGCTCCTCCCGGGTTCTTTTGCTGCTCTCTATCCGTTTTTTCGCTGCGGAAGCCATTGATTTGAAGCTCCGATAACTTGTCAATCCATTGGGGGTTTTTTAATTTCTTCCTTCCCATAGCTGCTGGTGACTTTTAGGTATTTATCGTTTATCTTCGGATCTCTTTCTAATCGGATCTTGAAGCTTGTGCCTACTGCTTTACTACTCTTGATCTGAATGTAAGAAGCGTGTCTTTTTTTTTTGTTGGTTGGAGGAGCTTGTGTTTAATTCCCCGAGATTGTGTGGAAAACAGATCTCGTTCATTCAGAATGTGGGTTTATTAGGGCTCTTGAAAAAGTCAGTACCTTTTGCATTAGATGCGTTATCAGGATATAGAGACTGCTTAAAAGGCTGTTAATAGGTAGAATTCAGAGCCATGTCGTTCAAGAGTCTAATTCAGGACATGAGAGGAGAGCTGGGGAGTATATCTCGAAAGGGATTCGATGTTAGATTCGGCTATGGGAGATCCAGGTCTCAACGTGTAGTACAGGATACTTCTGTTCCTGTGGATGCTTTCAAGCAGAGCTGCTGGGCCAGTATGCCTCCGGAACTCCTCAGGGATGTACTGATGAGGATTGAAAAATCCGAAGACAGTTGGCCATCTAGGAAGAATGTTGTTTCTTGCGCAGGTGTGTGCAGGAACTGGCGAGAAATTGTCAAGGAGATCGTCAAAGTTCCTGAGGTTTCTAGCAAATTGACTTTTCCTATCTCCCTGAAACAGGTTGAGTATCCCATCGCATTCTCTCTTTGCTTTATATAACTGACTTGTGTGCTTCTTCTGTCTAATTTTTGCTGATCCTTTTCTTATTTTCTTTTAGCCGGGTCCAAGGGGATCACTTGTTCAATGCTATATTATGAGAAACCGCAGCAACCAAACTTACTATCTATACCTCGGGTTAAACCAAGGTGAAACAAACACATGCTTTCTCTTTTCTTTTTGCATACCTAATGTGTTTGTGAATAATAATGAAGAGTTTTCTTTTTCTGGTTCAGCAGCAGCTTCAAATGATGATGGGAAGTTCCTTCTTGCTGCGAAGAGGTTTCGGAGGCCGACTTGCACTGATTACATCATCTCCTTAAACTGCGATGATGTCTCAAGAGGAAGCAACACCTATATCGGCAAGCTAAGGTACTTAGCTACAGATTGAGTCCATGCTTTTAAATACCTGATTTTTCATATATTGGCCATAACCCTTCTCTTATCTGACGTTCTTTCAGATCCAACTTTCTGGGGACCAAGTTCACTGTCTATGATGCTCAGCCGACGAATCCTGGAGCTCAGGTTACCAGAACCCGTTCAAGCAGACTTCTCAGTTTGAAACAAGTGAGCCCAAGAATTCCGTCTGGCAACTATCCTGTAGCACATATCTCATATGAGCTTAACGTCTTGGGTTCCAGGTAATTTATCTCCTTGCTTACATATATACATTGCGAGAGAAGAAGATCGTTGCTTTTATAGCTTTTGCTAATTGTCAAATGTGAACATTGTCGTATCAAACCAGAGGACCGAGGAGGATGCAATGTGTCATGGATGCCATCCCTGCTTCAGCAGTAGAACCTGGAGGAACAGCTCCAACTCAGACGGAACTTCTCCACAGCAATCTCGATAATTTCCCCTCGTTCTCCTTCTTCAGGTCGAAATCAATTCGTGCAGAGAGTTTTCCTTCTGGTCCATCGTCTGCTGCTCAAAAGGAAGGGCTGCTTGTTCTGAAGAACAAAGCGCCCAGATGGCACGAACAGCTCCAGTGCTGGTGCCTCAACTTCAATGGGAGAGTCACTGTTGCTTCCGTCAAAAACTTTCAGCTGGTAGCTGCTCCTGAGAATGGACCTGCAGGACCTGAGCACGAAAACGTGATTCTCCAGTTTGGGAAAGTTGGCAAAGATGTGTTCACAATGGATTATCAGTTCCCTATATCTGCCTTCCAGGCCTTCACCATTTGCCTTAGCAGTTTCGACACCAAGATAGCATGTGAATGATTCCAACAACCCGTGTTTTATTTAGTTGTATCATGTTGAAAAAGAAGATTGCTTTGGCCTCGTCTAAGAAATGTGTTTGTAGTGTGTACATAGTTTCAAAAGTCTTGGCAAGTCCATACAAAGAGAGAGTCCAAAATCGAAGACAGTAGATTGTGTTGTTTGTTGTTCTGCCGCATTGCTGGTTATTGTAGTTCCAGACTATGATTTCATTTCTCTGATAAAATTAATGATCGTTTTTTTACTTTTTGGAGAATGTATATATCCATCCAGACAGAGCAGAAATTCAGATATTAGAAGTATCTGAATCATATATAAGATTTGAATTTTAGCAAACATCTGCAATATGCTTTACAGTTTGCTTCAAAATTATTCTAGTGACCAAAGGAGCCAGCTATGTGATCAATAATAGGGAGGAAGAAGTGGCGGTGCTTGTGGTGGTGGGCCTCCAAAGCAATCGCGTAGCAGCCAGCAGCAGCACAGACAAGATAGACTGCAAGATTCCAGGGTCAAAGCGACCTCTTAACTCTATACAAAACACATAGCAAAACAGTGAAACAGAAAATGTATTTACCAGGAACATATCATGTCTGAAAACCCAGAAAAGAAACCACCAATGGGTGGCAAGAACCCTGGTCCTCCGGGTGGCAAGAAGCCGGGTCCTCCGGGTGGCAAGAACCCTGGTCCTCCGGGTCCTCCTGGTCCACCAGGTCCTCCAGGTCCCATGACAGATATCTCAATAGTGTAAGTAAGATGTCTCTAAGGGATTCAGCACTCTTGTGCAAAGACATGAGAATAAACAGAGGAGGGTTCTTATATAGCAGTTTGTTGGGGCCTAATCTTCAAAGAGTTGACGAAGAAGGAGAGATATGAAACATTGTTTTGAGCTGCAACTACTCTTCCTCTCATGTCCACCATTATTCACCAAATGTTCAAATCCAAAAATGTAACACGAAAACTAACCCCCAACAAATAAAGAACTCCATTCAGATTCATATTGAGTAGTAACAAGAACACATATATAGAATAGAACCACTAGTCTCTGATTAAGGATTTTTAGTGGTTACTGTTTGTTCAAGTAAAACCTACCTCTCCAGATTCCTTGTTCTACAAAAGTTTACTTACACCTCAGATTAGCGTTGGGGCAGATTCATCGTAGCAGCAACAACCCGTATCATGCACGATGATCTAATCGTTGTTGCTGCTCAAGACTATTACTTTGTCATATCGTTATCATCAGACAGAGACATGTGAACCATTACTAATCAGTTTTGTTGAGCTATTGTGTCCATGCGATTGGTGTTTGCCTTGGGGAAAATTAGGAACCGGAGGAAAAACTAACGGAATCAAAAAGGAAGAAAACATTATATAAACATACGTTTTCTCAAGTGACTAGTAATTGAGAGTGGGGAGATCCTAAGCTTAGATTACAAACACTTATCTCTCTGAGCATAGACATTATATGATAATGATTCGACTAAATACAAAGGATTGCTTTCTTTTTTCTTTCAAATCAAAGTCACCTGATCATGGATCTGCGGCCTTAGCGAAACGTCCCCTGATTCTTGTCCTGGTTTCTGCACGAACCTTGCGTGATTCATACCTGATGTGTTTCTCGTACCTGTTTTCACCATCAAGACATTGATCAAACCCCAATCGTATTCGTAAAGTATAGAGACGGGTGAGGTGAGTACCTTCGAGATTTCTTCTTTTCTTTGTAGCGAGAGAGAGCAGAGTTCCTCTCAAGACTGTTGATCTCATGGTTAGACCTTGGAGTAGTGCAAACCGGCACCATCACAGTCTCTTCCGGAACCATGACCGATGACTGCTGTCGCTCTACATTCTCAGGTTTCTCATCTGACTCTGACAGCAGCGAACAATATGGAAAGCCCTCATCTTGCTGATCGAACCATTTGAGTCCACTCTCCTTCAATATGTGACAAGAGATTAAGAACTGACAGGCGCAAGAAGAAGAACATCAACAAGAAGAAGACTCTCTTACCAGCTCGCATGTAGAAAACAAATCCGGCGCCAGGAACTGGAATCCGGCATCATCTGGGGCTTCGAATTTAAGACAACTCGGCTCGGATCTGGCTAGTCCACGGAGCTGTCGGATCATCTCATCTTTGTATTTCCCGCAGGTGGCGTAACGATTCTGAAGAAGAAGTTCAGGTTTCGGGAATTGGCTCCAAAATAAAAAAACAGAGCAAGTTGTTAATACATACATACCTTTGGCAGAGGAGGAACATCCGTGGCCCTGAAATTATGAGTAGCGGAGCCGCCAGAAAGAATGAGGTCGTTGAGGCTGAGGATCTCCGGTGTCTCGGAAAGCAATCCGGAATCGGGAGAGAGGTCATCGAGGCCCACGATAGCCAACAACTCCGGCACGGAGGGACAGGCGGTAAATCCTTCCAAGGGTCTGCGGGTGTGAAGGGAGGAAGAGGCAGTGTGGTGTTGCCAATCGCAGTTCTGGCAGAGCACAGACCTTTCGGTCTCGCAGAAAAGGGAAGAGGGAGAGTCGTGGCAGGAGTCGCAGAGAAGTGACCTGAAGTGTTTTGCGAAGAGTTGGTTGGTGACGTGTACTTGCTTGTCGCAGGCGAGACAGAGCTTGGCAGAGTCAGCTTTGCAGTAGACAAGAGCCACGGAGGAGTCGCAGTAGTCACAGAGGCGGTGACGCTGATGACCTTCTTCTTCGTCCATGGCCGACACTACGTAGCTTGTGTGGTAAAGAGCAGAGGATCGATGAATCTTCTTTCTTTCTTTCGTTCTTTTATTTTTGGGGCAAAACAAAACAAAACCAAACCAAACCGATTTGGTGGCTTAATTATTATTGTTGTATTATTCCTAGATTGTTGTATTCTAGGAAATGACGACGTTATAGTGACGCCATTCTTAGACAAAGTCAATATATAGTATTGTATTTCTTGGGGAAGAAGCTCCAAACATGTACACTCCTCACTCCCCGTGCCTTTCATTATTATTCTTACAGTATTGTTTTAGAAACCCTTTCTTTCGCTCCATTTTTATTTATTTGTTTTGTTTATGAGGGATTTCAAATTCCAAATACATATGGTTTTTGTAAATTAAAAAATACAATTAGTTTGATGCCTTTATGGAGATTACTAATGTATTAATAGTTCGTTGTGAGCCTAACAAAATTAAAGTTTTTTAACGTTGTATAGACAAAATTTTATATATATCGTAATAGTACAAATACACTTATATAATGTTATTCATAAAATTGTTCGTTATGCGTTTCAAATGTTGTTGGAACTTCTATTTCGGAATAGACAGGCTAACAAAGTTATTACTTTTTCTTGACCGGATATATATCAGATTTAGCCTATAGTTTAACGTAATACATTTTTTGGCTACCATATACACTTCTTGGTTAACTTTTAAAAAAAATAAATAACAAATTTAGCCTAGAATTAAAGAAGGGCTCAAGGGAAAGAGTGATAGAAGTTGGCCACAAAAACATTTCTAAATACCGTAAATTACTACTAAAATTTAAAACCGATATCAGAAAACTGACGTGGCTAATTAGGGACGTTAGAAAAGGGAAGCTCGTTGTTGTTGCAGTGTTGCCGATTTTGATTTAAAACTTTTTTAAAAGCAGACAAGAAAAACTTTGTCACGTTACCGACATAGCTAGAATCCTCGAAAGTGAAATCCTCTTTTGTTTTTTTTTTTTTTAAATTGGATTTGCCACAAGACAAACGGAAATGGATCCTACAATTAACTTAAGATATTCAATACACAGCTACAATTGATAAACTCCGTCTAAAACCTCATCATTCCTCAATATATAATATTAATTCATCAAGGTAGTTGTCAGTTAGAATAATCCCGAACCCTACTAGTCGATTCTCGATAACTAAACCATGGTTGACTTAGGACTAGTCTAGAATCTAGATGGGTACGTAACGTTGGAGCTGTTCCAACATATACAAGCGAAACTATTAACAGGATCTTTATCTCCTTGTCTCAACGTCTACTGTACCTCAACACTCACACATATCATTCACACCAGTGGCGGACCCAGAAAATATTTTTACCGGCGTCAAACTATAACTAAAAAAAAAATCAGAAAAATTATTTAT
>OVAQ01001439.1:0-17913 GCA_900406345.1 Erysimum cheiri
ACACTGTTCACCCGGTTAAATAATATAAAACTCATAGAACGCATGTGAGAGTTGGCCCGTTATTTATGCTCTTAGTGGGTGGATCCGTTACAGGGTAAGCGTCAGTGAGCATCATTGCATTAATCTTTATTCATTTTTTGGATGTATAGATGCTAACGTTTAATTTAAGCTATATGTACTTTTTGGTAATTTTTCAATATAGTTAGGGAACAACAAATAGTTGCTATTTTAAAGTACAAAAATAGAGCTGAATAAAATATTTACAACGACTAATTAACACAGCTCAACAGACCATCGATATGTCGTTTTTACAACAACACAAATTTGTAATGCATATTTGATCAAATTAGATATATTTGCTTGGCTTTGAAATGTTGAAGTTTAATATTTAAAGTAGCATATTAGAAAAATCTTCTTTAGCTTAATCATGGGCCGCTTCATGATGAAGCTCATATCACCAGCAAAAATATCGAGAATGTTGCTGAGAGTCTAAAATTAAGGGCCCATGGGCCTCAGACAAACATACAACAACTTGAATTTTGAATCAGTTTATTTATTAACGAAGTGCCCAAATTGGTTTGGTTGATTACCATATTGCATCCCGACATCTTCTGTAGTCCACAATTTCATAATACTGTCTACGTGCAGAAATTAGCTACTTATAAAATAATAGTATATGGATTTTAAGAAAATTGTGTACATGTAGCCAACAGATCGAAACGTTTAAAAACGCACAAATAATTGAAAACGCAATAACCAATTTTGACCGATGCATTGAACAATAGTGAAACAGTTGGATTACGACTCAATGGACGCCGCACGATTAATTAGATTAATCAAATTTTAGTAGAAAGTAGATTAAATGTACGTGACCACGCCGTACAACTTGAGATTTTGTAAAGATTCTCCCCACGTGAATGATCTGATCCAAAGTCACTGACAGATTGGATATTTTTTGCATCACCGATTATATATCTACAAACTTTAATTTCTTTCTTTTTTAATTTGTAGTTTTTGGATTAGTGGATGTGAATGAGAGAAGGCAGGCGTGGTTTAATTTACTTGGAATGCAATAATAACAAATGAGATTGTGAAAATTATAATAAAATGAGTAAATAGGATTTGTTTAATTATATAATTAGTTGGCTATAATAATAGCATGAGTCCAGCTGTTGATTCTGCTTCCTGTCTTTGCTCACGCCTAACTGGAGCCGCACGTGCTCCGACCACGATGGCCAAATTAGTGTTTGTTTTTTAATTTCCATTTCTAATACTTCAATTTATTAGTACCTAATTATGTGGATACATTTTTTTATTAACATCAACCAAGTTATCCTTTTTTTTGATAAACATGTAAGAGCTGGAATAACTTGTTTGTAATTCTATTAAATCCAATATGTCCGTTTAGAACAATTTAGTTACTATGCATATATTTTTTTAAACTAAATAGTTACTTTAGAGAATTTTAAAATACATTAGGAAAATACAAATATTGATAGAAAGAAAACTTGTGTGAAAAATTTGTGAGTTGTATTAATGCGTTACAATATGACAATTATGTCGTCATTTTAAATTCAAGTACTATTCTTTTACAACTCTTTTTGTGCCAAAAGCAAAAAAGAAAGAAAGATACGAATTCATTGAACAGGGAAGGAGGGGGAAACAACGCGGGGACCACAGCTCGTGCGTTACAATTAATTGGACACGTGTAAGCTGACTTCCAAAAACGGTCCCACGTGTAGACACGGATCGCACGTGCGGAGACAAATGAATATTTGAATTTATTTATATCATGAAAGTTACAGCCAATCCGCTTCGGGCTCACATAATTAAAGAAAGCCTTCTTCTCTCCCTCGTGCGCCACCACTGACAAAGACTTGAGACCCCAATACAGAGAGATTCACAGATTCAGAGCTTTTCAATGGCGGCAGGAGGAGGAGGATCATCGTCGGGACGCACTCCGACGTGGAAGGAGAGGGAGAACAATAAGAAGAGGGAGAGGAGGAGAAGAGCCATCACCGCTAAGATTTACTCTGGTCTTAGGGCTCAAGGTAACTATAAGCTTCCTAAGCACTGCGATAACAACGAGGTCCTTAAAGCTCTTTGTCTCGAAGCTGGTTGGATTGTCGAAGATGACGGTACCACTTATCGTAAGGTAAGATTTCAGATCAGATTCTGTAGCTTCTCCGAGATATTTCATTATTCGATCGCTAAATCTCCTACTTTCTATTTCTTTTAGATGCGATTTTGTCTTGTTTCAATTTCACTTGAATTGTTAGAGATTTTGAGATTTCGATTTGGTTTTCACTGTTCGATTGGGTTGAATTTTCAATTTCCCCCAATTTCGGATTCTCACGATTCGAAATCTGGTCGTCCTGATTAGATCTGGCTATGGATCAGCTGATATCGATGCCATGTTTAGCTAATTCTATAGAAGAGCTAAGTTTGATTATTGTGAAAATTTGGGGAAATCTTTGACTAGAACAAGCAAAATCATTGACTTTGACGTTGAACTTGTATCATATGATTAACTAGTTTTCATTTTGAAGATTTTGTTTAGTCTCGTCAACTAAAATGGCTGATTCTTGAATTTGTGCAAACAGGGCTTTAAGCCACCAGTATCAGAAATGTCAGGAACTCCAACAAACTTCAGCACAAATTCTTCAATCCAACCAAGTCCACAATCATCTGCTTTTCCAAGTCCTGCACCGTCTTACCACGGAAGTCCCGTATCATCTTCTTTTCCGAGTCCATCTCGCTACGACGGAAACCCTTCCTCATACCTTCTTCTCCCGTTCCTACACAACATCGCTTCTTCGATTCCCGCAAACCTTCCACCTCTTAGAATATCCAACAGTGCCCCTGTAACTCCACCTTTATCATCTCCTACTTCTCGTGGTGCAAAGCGGAAACTCACTTCAGAGCAGTTACCAAATGGCGGGTCTTTACACGCTTTAAGACATCCGCTGTTCGCTATCTCAGCTCCATCTAGCCCTACTCGCCGTGCTGGTCACCAAACACCACCTACGATACCAGAATGTGATGAGTCCGAGGAGGATTCGATCGAGGATTCAGGAAGGTGGATCAATTTTCAATCTACAGCTCCTACTTCACCAACATTCAATCTTGTTAAGCAAACATCTATGGCCATTGATATGAAAAGGTCGGATTGGGGAATGAATGGGAGAGGTTCAGAGTTGTTTGAGTTCGAGAATGGAACAGTTAAGCCATGGGAAGGCGAAATGATTCATGAAGTTGGCGTAGAAGATCTCGAGCTCACTCTCGGTGGCACTAAAACCCGATGCTGAAAAACCGAAAATCGAAATTGAAAATGGTGGTAAAAGATGAGTCTCCTTGTGACCATAACAAAGCAAATCTTCAGCATTGTACAGTACATTGGAGCTGGAGCTCGCATGGCAGGGGAAAGTCGAAAAGGGTCGAACCTTTAACATACCGTTACAATTCTCCGTTTATACTTAATTTTCTCTGTGATGATGGATGATAATGTTCTTAGAGATATATAATATGGTTTGATCACAGGATAAAGATTGGGTTTTGGAAAATATCAATTTGTAGAGACTTCAATAGTGTATTAAGCTATTTTATCTTTAAGGATATAGTAATATGATATCCATTTTGCCTTCCAGATTTTAAATTTTTTGAATAGTTTAGAGTTTGTTTTGTTGAGTTAGGTGAAAAAATAAAAGGAAAGTTCCCCTACCATGTGCTCTGTCTATTTTTTCCTTTTTTCACTTTTGATGGGACCTAAACAACTACTTCTTCCAACAATTTGCACTTACATTATATGATTATAATTTCTCTCTTTTATACTAGTTTATAACTTTATTTTGATATACTATTGTTTTCATTATCGCATGTTGTAATGAACAACTTTTTTTTTTCTCTCATTTGTCGTATAATTCACGATACAGGACAACATTTTCATTGCCCATTTGATGAGGGAACTACGAGATGACCCACGCTGGGTCCATGTGAGACTGAGTTGCTTCTTTTCATATAGCTATTTAATTTGGATCCAGCAAAATTAAAAAAAATTAAAAAAATTCTCGGACTTATGATATGTTTATTGTTATTGATCAACCGTGTTGTTAACATTCTTCGGCGTTTAATCTCTTTCTATTACATCACTTATCATTCTCGTTGGCATATTTCCATGTAACTTGTAATTGATATACATATTTCACTAAAAGAAAACTAATTAATTTTCTATATAAATCTTGAATCACATGTTTTTTCTTCCTTTTTTTTTCCTACTTTGGTGGTGCAAGACATCTTTTATGCCTAACTAGACAATAAGGCAAGACATTTTTTATTTGATGCAATTATAATTTACTAACTACTTTAAAAAAATAATGTGAATAAGTAAGTTTCAACAAGTCACAAGATTGCATTTTGTGGCTTTGTCCAAAACAAGGTAAAACAGATAAACACATCTTGATACATGTTTCTATGCCTGGCTCATCTCATCGAAACATCATCGTAACACGCAAAACAAACGACGACTCAAACACAACTAGTTAAAGTAGTACAACGTTACGTTTAGAAAAAAAACAATTTACATTTATTATGGAAGTATTTAATCAAACTACAGTTCAGTTAATATATTCTATAAATGTTTTATTTTGGTGTTTAATTAAAGATAAATATGTTATGCTTTTCACTCCGTTTTAATGATTTATTGCATGCAATGAGTTCGTTCATTTCGGTTACTGCAATCTTAATCCCTTCATTCTTCTCTATATATAATCAACATAAATCCGTCCAATCACCAAACACATCCTATTAAAGAAAGCAAATCTCGAAAAAACTCTGAGGACCATGGAGCTACACGGTGTTCTAGTGGCTAGTCCGGGCATGGGCCATGCCGTACCCATCTTAGAACTTGGCAAACGTCTCCTGAACCACCAGGGATTCAACCGTGTCACCGTCTTCCTAGTGACAGACGATGTCGCACGCTCGAAATCCCTTATTGGAAAAACGTTCACGGTAGAAGATCCCAAATTCGTGATCAGGTTTATTCCACTCAATGTTTCGGGTCAAGATCTGAGTGGTTCACTTTTAACTAAACTAGCTGAGATGATGAGGAAGGCATTACCGGAGATCAGGTCTGCAGTCTTGGAGTTAGAGCCCCAGCCTGGGGTTTTCGTTGTTGACTTGTTGGGCACAGAAGCTTTAAAAGTTGCTAAGGAGCTTGAGATCATGAGGAAACATGTTCTGGTTACTACCAGTGCTTGGTTTCTAGGTTTCACGGTTTATATGGCGAGTCTTGACAAGGAGACATTGTATAAGCAGTTGAGTAGCATAGGAGCATTGCTTATACCGGGATGCAGCCCGGTTAAGTTTGACCGGGTTCAAGATCCGAGTAAATATATTCGGGAACTCGCTGAATCTCAGCGAATAGGGGCTGAGGTGATAACCTCAGATGGGGTGTTTGTGAATACGTGGCACAGTCTGGAGCCAGTGACGATCGGGTCTTTCCTGGATCCAGAGAATCTTGGTCCGGTTATGAGAGGAGTGCCGGTTTACCCTGTTGGACCATTGGTCAGACCAGCAGAACCAGGTTTAAAGCACGGCGTGCTAGACTGGCTTGACTTACAACCCAAAGAGTCAGTGGTTTATGTTTCTTTCGGAAGTGGTGGGGCATTAACTGCGGAGCAGACAATTGAGCTGGCTTACGGTTTGGAGCTGACTGGGCAGAGGTTTGTTTGGGTAGTAAGACCACCAGCCGAAGATGACCCGTCTGCGTCAATGTTTGATAAAACCAATAATCAAACACAACCACTTGATTTCTTACCAGACGGGTTTGTAGACAGAACCAAAGATACTGGTTTGGTGGTTCCGACATGGGCCCCGCAAGAGGAGATCCTGGCACACGAATCAACCGGAGGGTTTGTGACTCATTGCGGATGGAACTCGGTTTTGGAGAGTATAATGAATGGTGTGCCAATGATAGCTTGGCCTTTGTACTCAGAGCAGAAGATGAACGCGTGGATGGTTTCAGAGGAGCTCAAGATTGCGTCACGGGTTAATGTTGCAGATGGGATTGTAACGAAAGAAGATGTAGTTGAAATGGTGAAAAGAGTGATGGATGAAGAACAAGGAAGAGAGATGAGAAAGAATGTTAAGGAACTAAAGAAGACGGCAGAAGAAACTCTCAAGAACACTCACATTCCATCTGCTTACTTCACCCAAAACTAATAAGCTAAAAATGAAAATTTTAATAATAACAAAACGATAAACATAGTATTTTCTTTATGAGCCAAGAAGATATAGACTTAATAACTGAGAATCTTGTCGGAATAAAGACATGTGGTCACCAAACATGAGACTTGAATGCAAACTATAAAAGGAAACAATTTGTGTAATGACTTGAATATTTTTGGTTTACTACTGAGAGAAGTGAAGAACCCATTGATAAACATCTATTTAAGAGAAACCTGAGATGGGATTATGCTGATACACTTACAGGTTCGGTAGCTTTCTTGAGCCATTCCATTTCAGTCTGGTTCATGAAGGGGGCCAAGATATCTTTGCATTTTGAATGGTATGTGTTTAACCACTCGATCTCTTCCCGTGTCAACTGGTCTAGCTCGATAAGTTTAACTTGATACGGTGCCTGCAGAGAAAGAGAGAGAGTTACTTAGAAATGCGCATTGATACTAGAACCAGAAAGAGTCAAGAAACAAAGAATAAGTACCCAGGTGATATGCTCGAATTGCAAGTAGCCCTTGTCACCAAAATTGAAGTCGGTCTCAGCATCATTGACAACAAGAACATTCTCCAGCCTAATACCAAAGTTCCCATCTTCATAGTAACCAGGTTCTGGAAAAAAAAAACAACAAAAACCACGATTTTAGAATATGAGGTTAACCGAACAGGAGAATATCAAGTTTTTGTTGCAGACAGACCATCTGTTACAGTCATGGTAGCTTGAAGAGGTACATTCCTAGCACTCGGTCTGAAACTAACTTGGTGAGGTCCTGCATAATACCAACACAAAATTTTCGCCGAAAGTTATTAAATACTTAGAATATCAAAAACATTAGTGTTAATAAAAAGAGGTTTCTCATCACTTGCCTTCATGAACGCAAAGGTAAGAGCCGACTCCATGACCAGTACCATGTCGATAATCCAAGCCATACTTCCACAAAGGAGCTCGAGCAAGAATATCAAGTGTATAACCTGTAATTCCGGATATAACCAATTTGACATATAACGGATCAATAGTCAATTACTCTTCCTTCAACGCGAAGTCTCAAGTTGGAACAGGAATATAGTAAACAAGATCATTAATTACCGTTTGTTCCTTTAGGAAACCGGGCATTTCCGAGTGCAACATGACCCTTGAGCACCTATGATGCGGCCCATTAAAGATATATTAGCAAATTTGGTTATTCCAAATAAATAAGAACGTAGTTTTCATAAAGTTATCATCGATAAGTACACATACCGCAGTATAGCAGTCCTTTTCATGAGCTGACGGTTTTCCAAAGTGAACCGTTCGGGTAACATCAGTTGTTCCATCGAGGTACTTTGCACAAAGACATCAATATAATTGTATTTCAGAGCAAGACTTTACATTAGATGTAAGGAAGCTTATAGTATATATTCAATCATGTGATACAAACCTGTGCTCCTGAATCACATAAGTAAATTTTGTCGGGGTCCATCTCGGCACATGCTTCTGGCTCCGGTGAATAATGAATTATTGCAGCGTTCGAACCAACTGATGATATAGTAGGAAAGCTTAAACCCCTAAAATGCTGCAACCACATAAAAAACAAGAGAAGTGCGATTCAAATAAAAGTTGATTTGAAAGAAAGCATTTGAACTTTTTTAGATACTTTCACAAATGAACGATTGCAGAAATGTTTTTAACTTTGTTAATATGTTATATGTAAAAAGTACCTCTTTTGCAGCTCGGAGACTTTCCAGCTTATCGCTGACAGTCACTTCAGTAAGCTTAGAGGCCTCTCTGTTTTTTTTTCCAAGAAGCAAACTCATCACGAAATGAATTGTGAAAAACGTTAAGCAAAATCTGGAAAAAAAATAGCACAAAAACAAAGAAGGAATGCATACGATGGTTTCTTTTTGTTTGCTTCAGCTGCCAAGAAGTATCCAGAGGCTCCATATAGCTCCTGCATCTGTGGTTTCACGAAGATAAGTGTAACATAAAACAATCATCGATATTGTAGTATTAAACATTCAAAAAAAAATTAATTTTCCGTCTATACAGTACCTGTTTATCGAGCCAAACAAGGTACTGGACAACAGCTGCACCATCACGAACATGTGCCTTCTTGATCCCTTCGAGCTCAACCGGGTTCTGACATAAGGGAGCCGGAGCAATATATAAGTAAACCGTATATTGTATAACGCTAAGAGAGGTCATGTTTTCAAAGAGCATTCCTTATTACCTTCAAGGCTTTTGAGAGTGATATAGGAGATGGTTGCAGAAGAACCTTATCAGCATCCAATTTTGAATAGAGTGCATAGCAGCACGAAGCAGGATCCACCCATAATCGATCAGACTGGTCAGAATCAATCTCCATGTCCTTTGTAGCCTCGGGTTGACCAATTTTAGAGGCAAATGAAGAAACAAGTCGATCCGAAGCAAGCAATGATACATCCGAGATCACATCTGTGTACTCCCGGACTTCTACACCAAGCCCTTCGAAATAAGCATTTGCCTTCATAACAAAACAGAATTTTCAAAATTTTACCAAACAAGCTAAAGCACAACTATGCATAACACCAAAACAAAAACAAAAGCCGGACCTCATCGGATACTTTCTTTTTGTCAACATAGAGGAACGCAGAGTCGGTTGTAAGAATTGCAAACGCATGAACAACTGGACAATAAGCGACATCAGTTCCACGGATATTGTATAGCCAAGCAACCTGCATCAATCAACATAAATCCCAATCAATACATTCCAAAGCTAAACTGAGAAAAAAAGAGATCATTTTTCTAATCACACACCTCATCAAGAGCAGCGATGACCAAACCACGCGCACTCTCGAGCTTAAGCTTAGCCCTCAAATCTTCCAATTTCTCGGGAACAGAACGGCCAGCAAATTCCAACGGATGAACAACAACTGGACTCATCTCAGAGGGTGGACGATTCTTCCAAACTTGGTCCACAAGATCAGTTGTTGTAGGGATTAGCTTCTGATTCTTCTTAGCAAAAGATTTTCCCCATCTAGTAGCAGTGTCTACCGAAACACACCATGAATCAACACCTATATTTGCCTCTTCAGGTAGATTCTACAGTGTCGAAACAAAACACAAACCATAAGCTCTCAAAAAAACAAAAATCAAAGAAAGACATCTAAAATCAAAGATTTGTGTTGACTAACATCTGACATCCAAACTTCAACAAGAGGATCTTCTCCCATACGCATTAGTGTCCATTCGTCGCTAAGCTGTTGCAATGCTTGCAAGAAGTATCGACCATCAGTCCAAAGCCTCGCTTCGCTCTTTGTGATAAGCGCCAAACCTAAACAACCGACGATCAGAAGAATATTACCGAAGATCAGTTATGGCTAAGTCTTTCCGATTACAGATTCAAACAAATCAAGAAACCAACCTGCACTTCCACTGAATCCAGATACGAACTCGCGGCGTTTGTCTCGCGCAGAAACATACTCGCTCTAAAGTCGATGGAGATTGAAACACGATTCGATTTAAAATAAAATCAATGAATAAAACATGATTAAGTAGAAGTAGAAGCATAATCAAGTAATCAAAGATTAGATCATGAATCAAAAGGGATAATTGAAACAATCAAGACCTGGTGATAGTCTTCGGAAGGGACAACCAAAGCATCAAGAGGAGGAGAGTGAGAGGCCATTAGTGACCTCAAGGAAGAGAGGATCTCGGACATGGCGACGTTTAGAGTTCAGAGAAGAATTTGCCTGCTTCGGTATTTGATATGTCTCTAAGGACAGGATGAACACAGATGCAGAGGTTAAGAGATATAATAAAGTACATATACATGACACAACTTCAAAATTTACGTTTTCCAAGGATTCCTAATGGCTGACGCAACTAGAAATAAAATCAATAAATAATTAACAAAAACTAAACTAAAAAACTAAAAATAATATCCTTTGATAAAAAAACTGTTAGATAAAACATCCATTCAACAACTCCAATAAAAGAACACGTATTTGTACTTTTCTTCTTTTAAAAAAAAAGAATTACTATCACAAAATATTTAGTTATGGAGAATAATTAAGACTCAGGAGACAATAATAATTAATAATTCTTTTTTTTAAAAACATTTACACACAACCAATTAACGTAAGAACCTTATGATGATGATGCAAGGTTCTTCGAAAATGGCGAAACCAAAAACACTCGTAAAAGAAAGAAATTTCGTTGGAATTGAAAAAGAAAGGAAGGTTTTATATGATTATATTTAGCGGGAGGAGGAATTGAATGAAAAGAGAAAAAAGAAAGAAGCCACTTTTGTTTTCTTTAAGGTTGTGCAAGTCTCTTGACTATTGCAGCCATGTAGTTTCCTTGGTGTTCAGCAAGAGCCAGTTCTGTATCTGTTGCTTCTCTTGAGCCATCACCAGCAAACACACCAGCTCCATAAGGAGAGCCTCCACGGATCGAGTCCATCTTGAACATTCCAGCTCCAAATGTGTAGCCTATGGGGACAAATAGCATCCCGTGGTGCACGAGCTGTGTGATTGCCGTCCAACTGCAACAAACACAGGCATGGAATCAGCATTAGTTTCAGAGCTTAATGTGGAAAGGATGCCGATTAAAGCTTTACGATTGTTATGCTTCTCTACATTTGCTTTGTGTAAAAGAGACAAAACGATCACAGAAATTAAAAAAGACGGGAATCAGTTTCTTAGAACTTGGGAGTAAAACAGCTGAAGGGACCTCTAAGTGGGTGCAAATAATGACTGAAGAGACATTGAAGTTCTATCGCAGAGCTTAAACAGATGCAATTTATAGGAGGCAACACTCTCATGCCAAAAGCTTTCGCGCTTTGGGTGCTGAATGCTGGGAAAGTGAGAATCTAATCTAATCGAGTTCATTTTACAATTTCTCCCCTTACAACAGCTAACACCAGCCTAGAATACGAGCTCAAATTAAGCTCAGTGTACTATTGTAACCAGATTAAGCTCAAACAGACACCAATCCAATTGAGTTCTAAAACTAAGGAAGCGAATCCGATATCAAGCCACCAGAATTAAAGCCATCTCTGACAAGTTTCCTCTAAAGATACACTCCACCGTAGAGGCATAGACTATAAACTAAATTGTACTACTAGACAAAGTCCTGACTACAACAAACTTTTGGGTTTAACAACCATCTAAAAACATCAAATTCAATGTAGCATTTATTTCACATGGTGACTCAATCAAAGCTATGATTGTAGTTATAGCAATTGAATAAGTTGTACTCCAGATTCAACTACTCCACTCTAGAACCAATGCAAATGGTAAAGAGTAGAAGAAAACAAAAAGCTTACGCAGTGGTCTCTTGGCCACCTCCTTGAGTCCCAGTACTCACGAAGAATCCAGCAGGCTTACCAGCGAGTGTCTGCTCCTTCCACAGTGATCCCGTCGAATCAAAGAACGCCTTCATCTGCGCAGCCATACAACCATACCTAGTCGGAAATCCAAACAGAAATCCATCAGCCGCCGCCAATTCCGCCGCCGTAATCTCCGGAATCTCCAAATCCTTAACAGGCGCCTTCATCTGCTCAACAACCTCCTGAGAAAGCGTCTCCGGAACTCTGTAAAGCGTCGCCTCCACTCCTTCGACGCTATCCACTCCCTTTTTCATCCTCTTCGCCAAACTCTCGACGTGTCCGTACATCGAATAGAACACGACGAAGATCTTGAGCGGTGACGAGATCTTAGCAGCCGTGGTAATCGCTGGTGTCGTTGTTCCAGCAGTATTCGTCGCCGTAGTTCGATCGCCGTCAATGGTGGTTCGATCATCCTCAATTTGGATCGGAGCATTAGTAGCGTCGTTATCATCATCGATTCCGGTACCATCTCCGGTGGTGGTGGCGAGAGACGACGGCTTCTTCTTCTTGCTCGGAACACATCCGCCTCCTTTCCCCATCGAGAAAATCTCTCCCAATTTTCCGTCAACGATAAATTGATTAATTAAATAAAAACAATCACCTGGAAAAACTTTACTTATACTAATTATAATCACGACTCTAAATTTCGTAATTAAAAATGGGATTAAGTGAAGATTTAACAGTTCACACTATCACACTCAGGTCAACGAAAACGGCGACGTATCTTATACGGCCAACATTGGGTTTAGTTTGTTGGATTCATACAAGGAGTCCAACGCTTCAGGTATTGGGCTTTAATTGTTATTGGCCCGTTTATGATGTTAGAACACCAAAATATAAGTAATTGTTATTGGGCTTTAATTGTTATTAGCCCGTTTGTGATATGATAGAACACCAAACTATAAGTTAATTTATATTGGGCCTTATAATGGGAACAAATTGCTGCTTTTAAAAATGATTAGTCCAATCAAACTAACTAAATAATCGTTGTTATCTTAAAACTGTTATAGTGGAAACTACAATTTTAGTGCATAACACAATCAATCTTTCGTTTCGACATCACATGCTGTTAGGGTAAAAAAGAATCAATAAAGTTGTGAATGATAGTTGTAAGCTGTGTATTAGTCTGTCAATAGAGTAAATTGGTTTTTTCTCATTGTTTGTAAATTATTAGTCTTAAGCAAACAATAATGTTATACGCTGTAATGTATTCATCATTCACGGTAAAATCTCATCACTTATACGTGGTTTTCCCAAGTAATTTATCCTTTTTTTTTTCTCAAGAGAGAAACATTTTGATTCATGAACGTATATTGTGCGTGTATATATATGTACATATATATCGTATTATAATTAATTGATATGATGATTGCTTTGTTAGTGGCTAACCCGATGGTGTCTTTTGACTTGTTTGAAAGCGTACTAATTTAAATCTCTAACGTAGTCAAATTAACCTAATAACCTCCTACCTAGCTACGATCTAGAGAAAAGAAGTTGCATGAAAATTATCAATCATAATGTGTTGAAGGAAAAAGAAGCATATGTTTGGAGAATAGTTAGTAGTTAGCAAAAAGTAAATATTGGTTATAAGCAATTGAAATTTAAACTCTACTGGTAGAGAATGTTAAAAGAAGGTGTATTTTAAAATGTCATATCGAGCATGTTAAATATTTGGTATTTATCTTATTATATATAGTTAGTTAGAGCTAACATATAGATCTTATCTGATTGGTTAATGTCGCAAAAAAGACATATAATTTTATATCAACCGATATATTAACGTATAAATTCTTCCATTGATTAAAACTTTATTAATTAAATAATGTCATGCTTCTATGTTGTGCCAGGTACCACTTTGGACCACCATAAAAATCATACAAGATCGCGCTTAAAGCTGCAAGAACCAAAATAGAAAGAATATTACAAATTTATAACAATTAATGAAGACTAATTAAGAGGACTTTTTCTAAAAATAATATGTTAAAAACTCACACCCCACGAATCTAGGACCAAACCCAAGAGCAATCTAGAAAAGCCTCCTCTTTTAGCTGTCAATTGGGGGACGCCTGTTGAGTTAATAGCAATGCCACGTATACAAAAACTATTTATGGAAATTTATAATCTTAAATTAAGGAGCTAATGACAAGATTTGTTTAGTTGCTAACCATGTGCTTAAAGCTCTAATCGTGTTTTGGGATGTAGTAGGAACCAGAGAGACAGGTTGGACCTCGAAAGTGGCAAAGGAATTAACAAAGAGAGACAATATATTGTACTATTGTATTATATTTATGGAAAGTATAATTAATTTTTACTCCACGTGATTGTTTTTTGGACCGTCCACGTTGTGCTTTGCCATTGAATGTTTAATCGTAAAGATTTTGGTGGTGATTAGTGTCTTAATCGAGTAATTGAGAATCTTTAATTGTTATTTTAACTAACTAAAGATTTAGGCTTAGCTGTTTGGAGATTTTTCATGCTATTCATCCACATTCCACTACCGAAGGATCCACGGAATTCTATTGGATTTTTAAACCAACGAATTGCAACAATTAACTATTCTAAGTATATTTATAATTATCTTCTTTTTTTTTTGTAAATAACTTGCACTTTACTAGATTTTTGCTTTTTCTTTGTGTAGGAAATATTTTGTTTCTAATTTTACTTTTTATATTTAACCAATTATCCTCTAAAAGTTTACTAATTAGAAAACGGAGCATAATATTTCAGTATAGTTATTTATTCATTAGTTCGTAGATGTGCATGGACTTTTTGCCTTAACGGTGATGGCGACGCGCAAGACGGAGAGGCTTGTGTCCCAATTGTTTTTCATATAACATTTTTGAGTGTTGACCCAAAATGGAAAAGAGAAAAACATTTTGAGTATGCTTTATTAATAGCTTTTAGGGTCCCTAGCTCCTATTCGTTTATTAATGAGTTTGTGAAATATTTACTGGCGTCGCAATCCATTTATTGGTAAAAACGTGGATTAATAATAGGTCAATTCTTTTAACTTACCAATGCTTATTATCATTGAACGAAACGTAACCAATGAGACGTGAAAGAGCAAGTTCAGTCTTTCTATTTGTCAATACAATTTTCTCGGTTACATGCATATTAGTAGTATTCAATATATCTCATAGGTAGCTTCACAAAAGAACTCTAAGGCTTACAATAGTATATAACTTTAAAATATTTTGCAATACTAGGGCGATAAGCTACATTATCAAGACGCATCTATTTTTTAGTTCATTAATACGCCATACCCAATAACAGAAGTAAAATAAGACGCACTCATCATTTTTTTTTTCTTAGACGCACTAATCATATGATTATTCAACAAACTATAGTACTCCTGTTTTTGTTATCATGAAACTAATACTTTTCTTTTTCTAGTCTTTTTTTTTTTTTTTTTGGTAACAAAATAGCGTGGAACAAAACATATATGCTCATTCAGTCTTTTCACATACCTAAAGTGTTATGCAATCAGGCAGTAAAAAATATGTTCTTGCGGACTAGTCCGGTTTATTAGAGTTTAAATACGATATGTTTCAATAAATGAAGAGAACATGTTTTAATTAGTTTGGTCTGACTCTATTGTGATTAGCTGAGCCAGTTCAATATATGAGCTGATTTAAATTGATCTTGAACTTTTTAATACTCAAAACCCTTTGGTTTGGTTCCATACGAGAGGGGATCGAATTGTCCTGTTGGTTTTTGATCTAGCACGACACTTCTTAGTATTTGAAATCGCTTACAGAAAATATAGACATGTATTCGTATGTACTTACTCCTTATATTAAAGAAGTTTAAGACATCGTAGATTTGATGCTCAAATTAAGGCGTAATTCAAGGAGTAAATTGGATTAAAAAAATATTGGTCTGCTCGTCTGGAATAGTTTTCCCCAAATAATTTACTTAAAAAAAAAAAAAAACCTTTTTTGGCATAGAAACACAACCAATCATTGGCCGAGAAGTAAAATTATGTTATCGTATTGTTTTTTTTAATAAAAAGAGCACCAACTCCCGAAGAGTTTATTTATTAAGATAAGACTTTCCAATTAAAGCAACTTATTGGATGAGAGAGCACACCAATAGTATTTTTTATGTTATAGACTACCTAACGTCTATGTTGCCGGTGTCTACAGCTTTAGGACCCTTAACCGTATGTAATACATGTGATTATATGTATGTGCACAAAACATAAGATATCAATTTCTCCGTCCGTCTAAGATTTTGTAGCCTTATATAGTAAATGCGTGTCGCATATCTCAAGGTTTTTTTTTATAATACACTTCATATAAGATAATGTATTGTAGTTTGTCAGATTAATTCAACTTTAAAAATGGCCTGAAGACTGAAGTTGAAGGAACTGATAGTTTTTAATTACTTTTTGGACATTACATTATACAATTAGTAATCTGTTTTCTGTCGAAATTTTGTATTCTGTTAACGGTCAAAAATATTTATCGTGTAATGTTTTTAAATGATGTAATAAGATGTTATAATAATGTCAACTACAAGTACAACTACAAACTCAAATAATATGAATAAACACGAACATAATCACTAACACAAACACAAACATTTTCTATTAAAAAAAATATCAACACTGGCCATATTTATTGGCTTAAGTATTATGGATTTGTCAAAAACATCTTTTGCCGATTATCCTACTTACCCAAACATAGATAGCTTTCCGCACTTTTGTTACCCATGAGCCATGAATGGTGTAGGTAGATTGCAACAAGTTATATGTACCGGTTAGTAATATAGAGGTCTCTAATGGCTTAACGATGAAGAAAAAAATGTCCGGAAGTGAAGGGTCAAGAAGCAAAAGACAAAGTGGGTCCAAAAAAATGTGGCCACTGAACATGCCACGTATTGGGATTGCAAATTGCCTGGTTTGGGCAACATGTTGAAACTCACATGTTCCATCGTTTCGTCTCGTTTCCTAATTAGGAAATTCCTAAAGATATACGTAACGATTCCTTTTAAAATTCCCCAGTTTCACAATTCAATCCCATAGATTTGTTAAAGATTCAATCAAAATGTGATCTTTTTGTGATGCTAACTATTTCGAGTTCTAAGCAAAATGCCAAACGGTTCTTTGCGGATAAGGTTTTCCCTCTTTGGGATATATGTGTGAAAATATCTCCCTAGGCCTGTCTAATTAGTTATTTCTTCTCACTTTATTTAGATATTAAAAATTAATTAATCAAATAATTTGGATAAGTTAATTTTTCAGTATTGTGGTATGACTTGGGTTTGGTTTATCTTAAACCGAATTGGATATTCCGATGCAAAGGACTAAGTAAGTATTACATGAAGCAAGAAAAAAAAAATCGAACCATGGCTCATGGCGGCGACGGTTAGAAGAGAACAATAAATCTAATTGGTCTGAACTCTGAAAATATGAGTCAGGTTCCGTGAACTGGAGATGAGGATACGTGGACAAACAAGAGAGATGGTCTAAATTTACTGACTCGTAAGAAGTTGCCACGTGGTTAACACTACGTTATTCCCCGGGAAAATAGCCATTTCATACCCGTACTTTGGAAAAAGTACGAATTCATATCTATATAAGTTTGTAGTTCTAATTCATACCTATTATCTATTAAAATTGAAATTTCATACCTGTACTTACAAAATCGAGCCAAATTCGGAGTCAATGTTAACGGTTCTAAGTCAACCATTACAGTTGCTGACTCAGCCTCCCGGAAAAGGGTCATTTCATACCCGTACCTTTCTCAAAGTGCGAATTTATACCTGTACAAGTTTATAGTGCTAATTCATACATATACTCTATTAAAATTGAAATTTCATACATGTACTTACAAAATCGAGCCAAATGCGGAGTCAACGTTAACGGTTCTAAATGATGTGGCATTAACGAAGTTTATAGTGCTAATTCATACATATACTCTATTAAAATTGAAATTTCATACATGTACTTACAAAATCGAGCCAAATGCGGAGTCAACGTTAACGGTTCTAAATGATGTGACATTAACGACGTCGTTTTGATTTTTTTCGTTTCAAAAAAAATATTAAAAATCCCGTCCCATACGAGTTGAACCCGCAACCTCTTAGACAATTAGCTTAAGCCTTTACCAGTTGATCCCACAACAATTCTCAACAAAACATGTAACTTAAATAATTATAACCCTTTTAAGATATATTTTTCTGGATTAAATCAAACGTTGCGTTTTGAATTGGAGGAAAAAANACATTAACGACGTCGTTTTGATTTTTTTCGTTTCAAAAAAAATATTAAAAATCCCGTCCCATACGAGTTGAACCCGCAACCTCTTAGACAATTAGCTTAAGCCTTTAC
>OVAQ01001440.1:0-16069 GCA_900406345.1 Erysimum cheiri
CCATATATTGATATATTATTTTTATGTATATATATATATATGTAAATATTACATGATTATTACTTTATGATATTATTGGGACCATATTTTTACATAGAAATTTCAAAAAAATTATTATCTTATTATCTTATCGAATTTCGTCAATTTTTACACTGGCCCGACTCGGAACCGGTAATATTTATTAATTTATAGTGATTATTAATTTATAGAGTATTAATTTATAGAGGTTTAACTGATGTCTTTGTGTATATATGTAGGTATATATTAATATCATGCATGTATGTATATAATGAGAGAGTCCGTACATATGTCCCAGAGCAGAAGGACCACATAAGAAAGATTTCAGAGGAAAGAAGTCCTGAAGTCTTACAAGATTTTGGTCTTCAGGACCACAAAGAGTGGCTTAAAGAACACTGTTGTGAATCCTCGTACAGTCTCTGCCCGATCCCTAGGGGTCTACTTTATTCTTATAAGACTTTTATCAATGTCATGTGTTTTATTTTTCCAATACTTCATGACGTATTGTGGGAATATATTAACTGTAGAGGTCCATATCTTACAATAAGACATCAAAAGACTCTTTTGTGTTTTAATCGAAAACGTCTCATGACTCTTAACAATAATAGCAACTATTATTATCATAGTTATAATTATAATTACTTTGATTTAACTTTTGAGGATTTAATTATATTCATTTATCACCATATTTTAAAAAAGAGATTTACTAATTGCTATTTTTCCTGCAGCTTTCCAAAAGTCATGTACGTGTCATGGAGACTTCTAGTTGGATTATCACTTGAGAGAGGGACAAAATGTTTTCTAACAGGCAGATATATGGGGTTCCGACTCATAACTCATTGATTAACCTTAGTTATAAAATATTAAGTGCATCATTTATCATTTATATATCGAACTTGACTTCGAGTCTCTCCAACGTCCCAAAAGCAACTTCCGGATTGTGATTTGTGGTTCTGGATGATGGGAAGTGGATAGAGATCGTATATTTTGTGCGTATATGAATACAATGGGCCTTAAAAAATACAATAGAACGTAACATAGAAAAGAAAAGAAAGAAAAAAAGGACAAACAGCTGGAGAAGTTATAAAAAACAAGTAATACCTAGTTGTATCAAATCAGTCACAGTCAATAATTAATATAAAACATATATAAAAAACTGCAGAATCTTTACAGCTACAAATATATGATGTAAGAAAAAAAGGAGTAAAGCTGTACAGCAGACGTAGTAAGTTTTGTAGATGTTGGGATTCCTTTCATATAACAAGTCACGGGAGGATTATCTCATTATCTCACTACTCCTAGTACTTGTAGTTTAGCTGTGTTCCTGATGTGCATGAATGAATTCTAAAATGGGAATTCTAAGATCTAAAGAAACAATTATTCATTACCGCAACAATCCTCTGTAAAATTTACTTTTTGATATATAAATTAAATGTTAACTAGAAAAATCACTAAAAACATAAGATTAAGGAATTACTTAACGAATACATGCCAAGTAACTTAATAAATTGTTATAATTTCTACAGGTGACCATGTGAAAAACAAGAGCAAGTATGCATATTTTAAATTAGATAGTGATATAATAATTACACTGACGCGAATCACTCAGCTATATGTCTTTCTAAAAAAAACTAGATTTCTATATAGTATATTTTGAGAAAGTAATAAACAAAAAATGAAACAGCTAAGACATAGATCATCAAAAACCAGAGTGCATCTGAAAGATACAGATTGTCGCCTATTGTATCTGTCAACACTCTTAATTAACTTTCACCGTATATTATATTTGCATACGTACATGCACACTTACCAATACCTACGCATACGGTACACGGACAACTTTTTTAACAATTAAAAGGCAGGTTATAAAATAATATTTTTATTTCTAATTATCATTTTTACTAAAACTAATATTTGCTAGCTAGAGTTTATTTGGGTTCACATAAACGTACAATAAATAATCTTCTTCTATTTTTTCTTCTTTATTTGATTTTAAAAATTTTATAATGACAGGTTGCACACACACACAAAATGATCACAATGATGCTTTAATCATAAAACAGATAAAATGGTAGATTATAACTAGTACGAAAAAAATTGATTAAAATGTCAGCTGTATTATCTTTTAATTTTCTGAAATGGTTCGTTTAATGTTAATGGCGTTAAATTTACACTAAACGAAAATTACTTAATATTTATCTTGCATTTTATTGACGGAATACGGTTTGGTTTCTATCCGACCATATAGCAAGATCATGATTGTTTGACATTAATTCATATGCTCCACTAATAAAAAAAAGACATGTTTAAGACCAGGATGTGGATTCTAAAATAAACTACAAAAAAATCTAAAATCCAATGGACTAAGATATACTGATTGTTGTACCATGCACCTTGATCTCCTAAGTAATTCTCGTGGATGTTGAAATGAAATGTAAAATTGGAAATGAGTAAAAGGAAATACTAAAATACGTACTTTATATAACTCAGTGGTCAAAGCGTAACTTGGAAAACTAAATACAAAAGTGAAACAAAATCCCAAGTACATATTTCTTGTCATTTTTATTATTAGTTTTATAAAATTCTCGATCTACTATGATGTACTTAAAATAACTATTTCCATGCGACCAGGAAAAAAAATACACGGACAAGAAAAATAAGAATTTTTTTTTTTATAGTGAAATAGATTTACGATAGATTTTTTTTTGGTGAAAATAGATTTACGATAGATAGTAATATATAATTGTTTCTATACTGTAAGAATTTTTAGTAAAAAAAAAGTAAATAATATTAGAACATTAATTAAAAAAAGAGATAGTGATACTGTAAAAAAAAGAATTATATTGTTTAAATATCGTCGATTTTTATTTATTACAATTTTTATAATAGATCAGCAGAAAACTGTGTTTAGAAAAAAAAAATCAGCAGAAATAAGCATTTTAGAAATTGTCATATGTATTTTTGTATTACCGATTACCAAAAAGAACAAAATAAAATATGAATAATGTTCTCCAAATAAGCATTTTAGAAATTGTCATATGTATTTATTTTTTTTGTTAAAGGTAAACATTTAATTTCTAATGTTTTCTGACATTTTGTTTTAAAATAAAAAACATTTTGAATTGTAAAAGGTAATGATCGAGATTATTTAGTTAATAGTTTAATACTACTAAGTAAATCGAACATATATAAAATAACAAGAAAATAAACCATCAAAAGCATTAAATAATTTTTTTTTTTTTTTTCAAAAAATAAATTATTTCATTATACGACTTTTTCGAGTTAAACTTTTTTGAATGACTTTATAGTTTGATCGGCTAACGTTGTTAAAATATGTGTGCGTGAGGTGTTCGAAACCTTTTCTTATCAAACGAAATCTCTCAAGTCTCAATCAAAGACAAGTTCTACTTGACAAACAAAATCTTTTTGACCTCTGTAGACTGTAGCATGACGTCACGGTAGTCTTTTTTTTATTGATATTTTTGGTAAAAACGATAATCTATTTTTCCACATTTACATCTAAAAGCAACCAGATTGCCCGAGGCTTCGAAACTTTCTTGCTATTTAATAAAGTTATTATTAAGTAATAAAAACATTTTGATCATATTTACAGCAGAAAGCAAGACAATCATAACCGGTGTTTTCCCACTTAATTATTTTCCGGTTTGGGCCTACGAATTTTTTACATTACTTTTTCTTAAGGTTGGAAATTCTAATCACGATATACTAAACTAATTGTATAATACCTTCGAATTCGTATGACTAGATTTTATATCACGATGAACGAACTAGTCATTTGAACATATATTATAATGTTTAGTGAGAGCTAGAGAAGTGAAATAACATACTAGTTCTTTGATAGATTTAACATATTTTTCATTAATCTTGCCAGATAAATAAAACGTAATCCAGATAACACTAAAACCAAAAAAAAAAACGTAATTCAGAAAAAACAAATGTGGTTTGACAAAAGTTCTAGAATTCGTTCTCAGAAACCTTATTAGCTTTCAACTTCTCTCGCTTATTAGATTTTGCTATTCGATTTTGCAATTGTTTTCGTTTTATTTGGAGGTTATGCAGTATTATAAATCCGAGAACACAATTTAAAGTTTTATTATAAATTCATGATTGAGAAAGAAAAAAACGTGAACCAAGGTCTGTTTGTAAGTTGATCCTTGCTAGTTTGTAATATCATCAAATGATATGCAACCCCAGGTTTTAAACTCGCCTGCCTCTCGGAATACGTGTCAACATATTCGACCGTACCCTATATATAATTTTTAAATCATAGCACTACAATAGTGTAACTTAATATTGAAGGAAAACCAAAAAATTTCATTCAGAATCTCTCTCCTATAAATTCATTACATATTTACATAAATCTTCCCTCAAGTCACCCCAAAGTCTCCTTTCTTTTTTCTTACTATCTATATAGTCCAACCAAAAATAAAATAAAAATCAAGCAATCTTGATATCAAATTAAATGGATCAAGGAGGAGCATCGAACAGCCCATCCTCCACTTCTACTGAACCAGTCCGGTCACGTTGGTCACCTAAACCGGAGCAAATCTTGATACTCGAATCCATCTTCAACAGTGGTATTGTTAACCCACCAAAAGACGAAACGGTGAGGATAAGAAAGATGCTTGAGAAATTCGGTGCAGTGGGAGACACAAACGTATTCTACTGGTTTCAAAACCGACGGTCAAGATCTCGCCGGAGACAGCGGCAGCTTCAAGCCGCCACCGTCGAAGCCGCAACCGCCAGAGGACCTGAAGACCACCAGCACATGACAACAATGAGCATGCATCATCATCCTTACAGCAACAGCGAGGTTGGTTTGGGATTCGGAAGTTGTAGCAACTCATCAGCTAATTACTTCCTTAATGGATCGTCGTCATCTCAACTCTCTTCTTTTTATCTCGGCCTCTCTTCTTCAAGTGGTGGGTGTGAAAACAATAATGGCATGGAGAATCTCTTCACAATGTATGGCCATGAATCTGATCATCATCATCAGCAGCAGCAGCACAGCTTAAATGCTGCATCAGTTTTGAGCCCATCTGGTCAAAACTCCAATTTCCAATTCCAACAAGGTGAATCATTTATTTGCATGGCTCATATTTTCTTCTACGCCGTAAAAATTTTGTTTTGTTTTGTAATGTTTTTTTAAACGGGGAAGGGAACACTTTCAACGTTTTTCTAACCATTTTTTTTTTTTTTTGATAAAGGGTTTTCTAACAATTTTAATTACAAATATTTGGTTGACTCATGTTTTAATGACTTAAGTTTTAAAAGTGGAAAAGAACGAGCCAATTTTTTCTTTTTCTAGGTGTGTTTCAATTTTTTTTTTTAAAATCGATTATTGTTGTAGGCTAACATCTTGTATCTTGAGAGCTAATTCTCATAAAAAAAAACCATTGTTCCTGTATATATTATTATTTATTTATTTTCCTTAAAGGGTTAATGACGGTGTTCATAAATGGAGTTCCGACGGAAGTAACGAAAGGAGCAATAGACATGAAAGCAATGTTCGGTGAAGATGCGGTGTTACTTCATTCCTCTGGTCTTCCTCTTCCCACTGATGAGTTTGGTTTCTTGATCCATTCTTTACAACATGGCCAAGCTTATTTCCTGGTAACCAAATTTAATTTAATGGTTCACACTTTTTTTTATTATTAATAATATATATATATACTAACAAGTGCTCATGAATATTTTCATAAATGATTTCCAGACCTACTTTTTGTTTTGTTCGTCGTAAGATGATTTTCTCATGATTTAAAATTCGTTACTTTACCATAGCTTATATCTCGTAAAAAAGAAAAATCTATGAAAGAGGTTATGTAATATTTCCTATACATTAGTATGTAAAAGTGTGTTGAAAATGGGATGAGGCCTGAAACCTAATTCTGGTCAAGTCCTATAAATGTCTGCAGAAATTAATCTCAAGAACCCATCTCACTCTGGACTGTAACTATAACATAAAATATTTCTGCAGAAAATATAATAAAATATAAGTCAATTTGATGATTGTCGGTTTACGTAATAAATGAATAGTAGTATAATTTTTGCAGAATTTTTTTATTGTTTTTGCATTTTTGTAGCAATTAATTTCTGTAACTGAAGTTTTGTGGTTTTAACGAAGCTTTACGGATTGATGTCAGCTTATATAAAAATGTGTATATATATATATATATGTGATTTCTAAAGTTAAAGGATATAGCCAAGAACACAAGAATGAAGAACCTATAAAATCCGACTTTTTGAGTAATTAATCTTGTAAAATATTGAGTATTTTATTGAGTTCATTGGCAACCGAGACCTTGGGAATTTATATTCGCTCTTGGTCAAATAAATAGACGGTGTCAACATTTTCTAGAAATATAAAATGTTGGTAACCATTTTTATTTATTTTCATTTTGTCCTCAACAGGTATCGAGACCGGCATGAACTGGCTATCTTGTGTGGCAACATATACGGTCGATTATTATTTTTTCTTTTTACTTCTATTGATCTTGTGTCTATCGTGTATAATTAGATTAAATATATGTTGAACTCGTCAGATATTTTGTTTTCTTGTCGATTCATGCTCGCCTGAACACAAACCTTAACTAACAAAACAAGCCAAATCTTATAGAGATCTAGTTTCTGGAAAAATATGTCCAGCTGGATTTGATATATTTAACGATAATCCAAAGTTCCAAAATTGAAATGTTATAATAGATCTAAAGTACATAACTGATTTAATCTATTTAACCAATGGATGAAAGGTACTAAGCTACTTGATACCATTCTTGATCGAGGATTATTATTTTTGTTTATTCTGAGGATCAATTTTAAACATTTCCCAAGCATATATACTCAAAGTGAGATCTCTTTGGTTTGGTAAGATGTTTCTAAACTAACCAAATGAACATTAGAACGAAACAAAAGAACTACACAAATGACGGAATGAGAGAGCCAAAAGTAAGTATATATGAATAGCAATTAGTAATACTGTTCAGCAATTAAGCGACACAGACGATATACTGTAGGGGAGTCAGTTTTTTTTGTTTGGGAGATCTATTTTGGATTTGATATAATATAAAAAGAAAGGTATAAGTTCACTTCAACATTTCAACTAAAAAGCCTAAGCCCACTTCTATGTTGGACTATTGGGCCCTTTGTAAATGAAAGTTGTCTGTATATGGGTTTCTTTTGTATTTAACTAAATTATGTGGCTGGTATAACTGTATAAGTATTTGAACGGACACTAGGTTCCGACCCAAGCCGTGTAACTGAAAATTTTAATTTAAATAGTAACTACTTTTTTTTTTTTTTTTTCCATCGATTATATACTTGTAAAGTTCTGAATATCATTTATATATAACAACTTCCAAAAATAAAATAAAATATTTCTATAATTGCATTATAAAATTTAAATGTAATAAGTTTATATATGATCAAAACTGATACTTGTAATTCAATAGTTTATATTAGTGTCATTGTTTATTTATGTTCAATTTGTGTGTGAGAGTTGGAGAACAAAATAAAATAAGTATTTTATGAAAACTTATTGTAATTCTACCGGAAAGAGAGGTGAATATATTCATTTTTTACTATTGACTTCTGGGAAATCATTTATTTGATTTCTTTTTTAGTTTTCCCTCTTATCCAAATTAAGATGTTAAACAAACATGCCCAAAATTAACCAGGACATATAGAAGAAACTAAACCATTTTTTATCTCACAATTCCCTCATCATTGAACCCTAGTTCTGAAACTAATTAATCAAGCAGCTCCAACTCCAAGAAAATCGAAGAAGTAATAGCCACTCTTCATCTTCATCTCCACCTTTCTTTCACTGACCGTGATTGTGTGGTGATTTTGATGGTCCATCTTTTTACCATATATGCCATTTACTTCTGCTCTCTGCACACACTGACCATCTTTACCTGCAGAATTAGAAAAATAATTTTTCAGCCCCCACGTGAAATTTTCTTGTATTGAAATAGTAACGTGATAATAGTACTTCACCTCCTTATATTATAATGCCTATAGGTACTCTTACGATGTAAAAAACTGTTTCTTTCTTTCTTGTCATTCAAATTTGTAATTATTGCCATATATATGAAAATTATAAGAAGTGGTCACTCGTCGTCGGTTATACAACATGTAGGCCAGAATTCTCATTTAATATGCTTTGAACACTTAAAAAAAAAAAAAACCTTAACAAGACTGGGATCTAAGCTAATTTAGACCAAATCACCAGTTGGTAATACCGTTTAACGGTACAAAATTACCAGTAAAAATTGTAATCTGATCTCGACCAACCGACCGAATTCATTATAATTAGATTCCCGAAAACGCTTCTCAAGAAAATCGAAAAAGGAAAAAAACATTCCAAGTTTCTGTATACTTTTCATTAGGTGTCTCAAGAATGTCATCACGAAGATAATTTCTTTTCAAAAGAGACAAAGAAACATCGTTAAAATAATATTAAAAAAAAAAAGAAGCAAACAAGTAAAATGTTACCTGAGGCAGGGGTATTCTCGTAAGTAAAGAAGCGAGGCTGGTGAGCTGAAGAAGGCGGAGTGAGAGAGAGCTCGGTGGTGCAAGTAGAGACAGCTGAGCCATCATCGTCGTCATCATCTTCTTCATTGATGAAACTATCCTTGGGTACTTTACCCAAGAACTCACCGTGGTTATAGCGGCACGAGGACGAAACCGTCATTTCAGCGTCTCTTGACGGCGCCTGAGGAGGCTGATGACGTTGTCGTTGACTTTCTCTAGTCCGTCGAGCCATGATGACGTGCCAATGGTTCTTGACGGCGTTATCGGTACGACCCGGGAAGAGACGTGAGATCAAAGCCCACTTGTTGCCATAGGCTCGGTGAGCTGCTAATAGCCTAAACTCTTCTTCCTCAGTGAAGGCTCTCTTGTTAATCCTTGGGTCTAGTTGGTTAAACCATCTCAATCTACAACTCTTTCCTGTAATCAAAGAAGCAACATAAATTACGTATGCCTCAAAAAAATATAAATTAGTTACTATCAAGCCCTATACATAAGTCTAACTTAATTATGATTTATCAAAAACTATTTAAAAAAAAAATACAAACACGGTTATGAAAAATGCTTAATAATTTTGGAAACTCAATACACCTATTTTGTTAGTTTTATCAACATATCAATTATTTTTCTTCTTTCTTCAAAACATTTTTTTAAAAACACACGTATTTACGGTTTTGAGTAAGAAAAGTGACGGAAATAATTAATGAAGTAAACATAGAAAAGTAAAGTAAATGTACCTGATCTACCAACAAGGTGGTGAGCAATCAAGTTCCAGTTTTGGGGACCAAACTGGGCAACAAGCTCCTTGAGTTTAGCATCTTCTGTTGGTCTCCAGTGTCCTCGTGAGCATACTTTTGTGTTAATTCCACTTTTACCCCTCATTGTAAAACTCGTTTCGTTTTCACCCTTCTGTTTCCTATCTTCATCTTCCGTCTCCAAGACTGTGGCTGATTTATTGTGAGGATGGTTTCTAGAGAGAGAGAGGCTGGTGAGTGAAGTTTTACAAGAAGCAGCGTGTGAGTTTGGTAGAGATCCGAAGTTGTTTGCTTCTTCGAATCTTCTCGACCCATTGATAGTTTCATTACCTCTTAGATCTTTCTCAAGGAGATTTGGATTCATTTTTTTCTGGGTTTAGGGATTAAAGGAAGAGATACTCAGAATAGGAGAGAGAGAGATAGAGAGAGAGACTCTGAGAGCACTTGAATGGCTTTTCACTGTTTATATGGTGGAAGAGGAAAGAGAGATTCTCTAATTTCTTTTATTGAACTATATTTGACTGACATTTATTTACAAGAACAGTATTTTTTTTTAAATGATGATGAGTGGTTATTTAATGTACATTTAAAACAAAATTGATAGCTGTTTACACACCAAAAGAAAATGTAGGGAAAGTTTTATAATAGCATATTCAACAAAATATTGTTTTAATTGTCATTTATAGGCCTAATATTCCCATTCCGATGGTTCAAGATTTCTAATTTTTTTGTTTAAATAAACGAACAATGGTTTTATATAATTACGCGTTTCATTTAACTATATTTAATTTATAGTCGATAGTGGTCTTCCAAATTCGAAGTTCGATCATGAAAAATTTCAAGATCTATAACAATTTTTCATTATAAGAGCTGCTTGTTTTTTTCCTTACAATTATACATGTATTAGAAAGATTTAAGGTTCATTTTAACAAAAAAAGATTTAAGGTTCACGTTTTCCTTCAGGTTGCATTTTCATTTTAACAGAAACGACGATTTCGAATAATGAGATACTTTTTAGTACAATCTCTCTCTCTACACGTGCACAAGTAAGGCTTGGGAAAAGTCGGTGGGTACGTGTAGTGTGGATCCATGCAAAACGAGACCCGCTCGTGCGTGTGGAGGGTTCGATGACCATAGGCCCCACAGTCTCAACAGTCTCGGAAACTCCAAAAAACATTTTTGAACCGCTCGTGTGGCTCTACTATGCACACATTCAGAGTTTTTTTTTTTTTTTTTTTTTTAAAGNCAGATATTGCACGTACGTACGTGTGTGTGTGAGTTAATTATGGGAAAAAACAACAGAATCAATTTTTGTCTGTTTCGGACACAAAGCAAGAAAAGATCTTAAAGGGAGAGAAATAAATTGCTTTTATGAGCTTTTCTGTTCTCCATAACGTATATGTGTGTATATATTATATTCGCATGTCTCAAAGAATTCGTCATTGTGTAGATAAATTATAAAGTAGTAATCATAATTAGCTCAACAACTAGTTCAAGTACTTCACGATCTTTTGAACGTCGGGTTCGATGTCATTTATATACATTTTTACTCGGAATTATATTCAGTGAAATTAAACCAATGTTTCTCTTATAACTGAAATGAAGTCAAACAATGTTATGCGCCATCTCTAATGGACAAATACGGACATCCTATTTCTTGTAGTAAGAATTTAATTTCTCTTTTTTCGTATTGAAATAACAATTTTTACAGTTAGATTAAATGTTGATTTTGCTGTAAAATTTCTACTTTTTAGGAAAGAAATATCTCATATTGAATTTGTAAGTACTTTTTTGTAACTATTAAATTAGTTAAAATAACAATGGAAAATTTTAGGTATAGAAATTATAGAAAATAGTTTTCCTAGTTTTTACTTTTTAGGACAACTAAGAGTATAAGAAAATGTGAATGGTGACAAAAAATGTGGTTTAATTTAATTCTTTAGGAACCGAAAAAAAAATAAAAGAAAAACTAACTCTGCTGAAGAACATTATTATTCAATGATATGGACTATTTATGCTTCTATTAAACCTGTAAGTTTAAGACTTTCGATCCTTGTATGATTGTATCTATAATTATTAGAATTGAGTGGTTATTACACATTTGAATGCAATAGTTATCTTTCATTCTAACAACTTTTTTTTTTTTGTTAATTTTTAAAAAATGTCTTTAGAACAAAACATTAACATCGTATAGAATCAAAACAACAATATATATCAGTCTAACAACAAAACAATAATATCCTTTAAAAAAGCAATAATATATATATATATATGTATATATATCTTTAGAACAAATCATATAGAGTTTAATTAATTGTAGTAACTTTACAGTCGAGAATGCAACCACATAATTATGATGGATTTATATGGATATAAAAGAGAAATCATGTAACTGAAGGTCGAACTAGAATTAAATTCAACAAAAGTAAATGAAGAAGAAAACAAATAGGGACTCGAATAAACGTTAGAAACCAAGAAAAGACAGAAAAGTACCCAAAATTTATATTTATTGTGTCTTGTTTTTATGTGAGTTTCGGTTATGGGAACGGTTTCGTTAATTTTGAAATCTTCTGTTGACGACAAAAAAAAAAGTCTTGTACCGACGTGGAATGACGACATCATTGGCTGTTACACACGAGCGGATCGTGCTCCTACCTAACACGTGTACCGTCATCACGAATTTCTGTTTCCGGTTCCAACAAAAGATCCCCCAACCGTTATGGACCAATTCCGCTTTTTTTTTTTCCTTTTTTTTTTTTGTTTGTTAAGACTTGAATAAATCATTATTTAATGACAATTTTTGCAAATCATATTGTTGACCATGGACGATTTTCTTGTTTACAACGACCATGAAAGTTTTGGGACTACTATAATTTGAAAGATTGTTTTATTTGGGGGTTAATATAATATTCGGAATAGTAGTTTAACCAGCTGAATTCGGAATCAGGTTTTGAAAGAATGATAGTAAGTTTGGGTTCGAACACTGAATGCAGAAAAACATTTACCCTATTTTAGTCTCTATTACGAGGAGTCTGAGGAGATGTATGAGCTTTGGGGGTGAATTTTTTGGATATCAATGAGAAATTAAAATAGTTAACATAAAATATGTTATGGATATGTGGAAGTTCTTTTAGTATTGGTTGAGCAAATGTTAATTAGTGTTTTTATACTTGGTATGATGTTTGAGTCCTAAAAAATGTGAATTAGTGCAATTTAGTGTAGACAAGTTTATCAAAATCATATCTTAATGCATACATATAATTTTTTCCTGTCATAGTATCATATGTTAAGAATAGAACTGTCTATCATATATGTAATGTATGTAAAATCGTAAAGCGTATCTCTCGTTGTAAGATATATAAATTTGTCTGTTACAGAATCATCTATAGAATCGTTCAACGTATTTCCAAATGTTGAAAAACAACTGATTTACTATTAGTGATTGATAAAATAATTATTCATAGACTAAAATAGGAAAAAAGAAATGTTATGCATATATGTCCAATTCTTTTTTTACTTATTTACTGTTTTTTTTTACGCTTGTTATATTTATATTGTTATATAAAGGTATGTCTCACCAGTCACATCCCACAATTTAATTTTAGGGTAAAGAAATGAAAACAACAAACTTATTTTATGTAAAATTAGGTGATTTTTCCAAACATTTAAGATATATTGCATATATATCGCATGATCTAAATGTGAATACGGTAATCATATGGAAGTCAATAGACCAAAAATCCAACTTGATTGATTTTGTTTGAATGTAGAATGGGATTGCTTTTTCTACATAGAATTCGGATTTTCCTTCTCTCTGCATAGTTCGTGGATCCATCGATCCATCGGATCATGTTCGTCATTCGATAAAGTCGTCGGTAAATTTTTGACAATCACTTTTTTTTTTTTTTTTTTTTAAATATTAAGTTTATCAGTGTTAAGTTTATGTGAGGTTGACATAAAAAAAAAATTATATCACCTCAACCGAAATGGTTAGTGGTCTTCGTCGGTCGAAGTTTATTGATCGACCAGCAAAAGATATGGTAAATATCTCTGATCACTTGGTGAACCACAAATTCTAACACTCGCACTCGTACGTTTTTTGTTGATGGAATCGTTTTTTTTTTCCCTTTTTAAATTTGGAACAATTTTTCAATTAAACCAGAAAATAAAAGGTGGAGAGAAAAGGCAAAATCGTAACTCCAGGTGCTAAAATGTTATTGTTCAGGTAATCATGATTCATGAGATAAGTCACACTAATTACATTCACTTAATTAGAGAAAGTTTCTTTAAATTCTTGATTAGTTTTAAAGAAGACACTTTAACTAATTTGAGGAATTTAGGGCTTTATCTCATGATGTAATGACATAAAGTCTCTTTATTTAAATAGAATTTAATTTCAAATCATGTCGAAGTTGTTAGCCGGTCCATTGCACTTGTGGCGTCGAACTAAAAATATCACATCAAAGTGTAGATAGTAATTTATTATGATAAAATACATTTTTAGGGGAATTAATGAGGTTATACCTTACAGACTAGATTGAAGTCATTATCAAGGCAGTTAATTGTCCACGTACTCACCAATATTTTACTCCACATAGATCCAAACAAAAAAATTAGTTATTACATTACAAATAGCTAATGTATGCAAAAGTATTTATCAATTAAACATTAGTCAAAAGTTGACGGCACTGATCGGCAACTAATCCACGCCCCAACTTTAAACTCACAGTGACTCCCACGTTGAAGAGACACAAATATTATTCTCTCCGTTTTTGCTACCACTGATGTTTCTTTTTTCTTTCTTTTTTGATAAGTTTTTGTTTTTCTTTTTCTGTTTTATAAATTATAGTTACTAGATAACGTAAATTTTTTGTTAGAAGTTTATTTTTATTGTTTATGATTTATTGTATAATCATAGTGTTGTTAAAACACATAGGTTACAAGTTCTGAAACCAAGAAGTAATACATAAACGAATTTTTTTTTTTTTCACATAAACGATTTTACATCTTTGACATTGCTTTTTCTATACATATCATTGATATGTCAAAAAAATCTCTAAAATAGTTCATAAAGTATCATTTAATGGTGTCAGAATTTGTAACATATAGACTTAATTATCAATTACAAATTGTATGAAATTACTAAAGTACGTGACATCTCTAAACATCACGTATTACGAACATATAGACTACTATATTAGATTTTCCTCTTCTAAGAAAGCGAAAATTCAACAATGGAATAAATATTTTAACGGATTTAAAGTAAAAAAATAAATATTTTTGCATGCGTGTGATATATTGTTTACATTTCAACTTTTTCAAGTCACGAAATTGATATTAACGCGCAAATTAGTTAAATACCGAATCAGATCCCTTTTTATATTGTACAAATTGAAGATTAAAGAAAAAAACATGCGTCTGCTACTGAAGGAATACTCTTAGATTACTATCAGTTGGTTAGTTCCAATATTAGTAGTAACTATATACTACTTTTAAGGGACATTTTCGTTTGAGTGATATACCAATATTTGTATGGAGTTTTTTAAAATAAATAAGCATGCCTCTGACACAGGCTTTTCATTTAAAATATGTTGTTGTTTAAGAGCTCCTGAAATGATACATGACCTTTAAGAAAATCTTTCCTATATATTTCAGGCCGTTCAAGGTTCTGGTTTTGTAACTCTGTCTTGTCCTGTCTTGTCCTGTCTTTCGTTCTGGTCTCTTGCTTCTTTGTATCTAAGTAACTTCTTAATTTAATTTAATTCAAGTCAACCTTTTAACAAAAAAAAAAGAAAATCTTCACAACGCAACCCTTGATGGAAAAGACTAACAAAGTGTCAAGCATTCATAACGATAAGCCCATGTAGTACAAACCGCAGCTACACCTAGACTTGCTTCATGAGATATGTGGCGTCGCCTATGTGAGCCCATGTAAGCCCATTTATCCTTCATAAGAAAAACTTGATAAAAAACTGTAGTTTTTAAAAAAATTTCAACTTCCCAATTTTTTCTGGTTTGATGTTGTTTAATTTTCTTTATTATTCTAATTTCTAACATTTCCTATAACACTGCTCCACAATTAGTTTTGTTTTTTGCATCTTAAAATACATTTTTTGAAAGAAATTAGTGTAATTTTTCATAAACTCATCCATACTTTTTTAGCTTTTTATAAATTTTATTTTGCGATTTTAAAATCCATCTCTTTTTATTATTTTCTTACAATTTACTGAAATGGTCCTCGCCGATAAAAATATTACACTATCCGGCAAAAAAATGGGTCACATTTCATCCTATCTTTCGCCGAGCGAAGAAACAATAACCTAACGGTCACCGTCGACGAGGAGCGACGATGAACAACTCCACCAGACTGCTCTCTCTCTTCTCTCCTCCTCCTCCTACTCTCTTCCTCCTCCGTGGCCTCTCCATCGGTCGCTTAACCAATCTCCGCCGTTTCCACCGCCGCGCGTTTTCTCCTTCCTCCGTTGGCTCAACTAATCTCCGTTCTCTCCGTCCGCTCGTCTCTTTCCCACCGCTTAATCCCACGTTTCCTATCGGACGATTCTACACTCACCAAGTCCGTGTCTCCTCCACCGATTTTCTTCCCTTTTACAATCACCAGCTACCTGAATGGACAGAGCTACTCCAATCTCTCTCCGAAGCTGGTTACTTGTCAGATTCCGGTTCAATTTCCGGTTCAGATAGCGAATTCTTTCCCGGTTTTCCGGATGAACTTCTCCGCCCAGCTC